>JAZGLN010000129.1:0-272821 GCA_038380765.1 Odontothrips loti | reverse complement strand
GGCTGCAACAGCTACAAACCTCTTGTTTTCTTAGGAGATTTCCTGAAATGCCTTGCAGGGGCAACTGTTGTTTCTTTGCCACGGCTTTCTCCAGTTTGTCTACCTCCTTTTGCTGTCGGACTTTTAGAGCAGCTGATAATGGCACTACATTTTGATGGGTTTGAACTTTGGCCTGGGAAAAAGGGAACATAAGCAATAACAAATAACCAGATTTTAGACACAAACAAAACAATTATCTTCAGATGAAGTATCATAAATTTACCTGTGTTTTTCTGATGTGGCTCCCTGTTAGAACTGTTTTCAAGGACAATACTGTTGTTGGCACTTCTCTCTGAAGATAGTCTCAACTTCTTAACAGTATGGCTTGCTGAGCAGCTGGATTGTAGAGGAGCACTATCCAATGATTGCTTAGGACTTGAATCTGGGAACAAAAAGAAAGTGAATGTTGTATGGAATAAACAACACTGCCCAGGCTGCAACAGCTACAAACCTCTTGTTTTCTTAGGAGATTTCCTGAAATTCCTTGCAGGGGCAACTGTTGTTTCTTTGCCACGGCTTTCTCCAGTTTGTCTACCTCCTTTTGCTGTCGGACTTTTAGAGCAGCTGGATATAGTTCTGGCACTACATTTTGATGGGTTTGTTCTTTGGCCTGGGAAAAAGGGAACATAAGCAATAACAAATAACCAGATTTTAGACACAAACAAAACATAATCATCTTCAGATGAAGAACCCAGGTTTGGTACAAAATTGGCATTACATTCTTGTAATGCCTTCCTTATAAAATACCAATATAACAGTGGTGGTACTTGTGGTCTTTACTCCTTGTAAGTTTTATCCCAAACACTACATGAAGTAAATAGAACTTGGAAAACAAAAAACAAACATGCATTTCATATGGTTAAGTTAATGACTTTGCCATAAGTTCGACAAAGAAAATGTCTTGCTACTTAACATCTAAATTTTAAACTTCTTATAAGCGAAACAGTCTGACAAAATTTAACCATTCCAAGCTTAAACCCAAGAGGAATGGCATGGTTGCGAACGCTGAGGTGTGCATCACTTACTATTCTGAAGAGATTCTGCCTGCCTTCGCCTAGCTTCTTGGACCCTCAGTCGAGACATAGCACGACGACTAAAATGAACTTCATCCGGATCCTGGAAATCAAGATACAATAGAATCATGAGCCAAAAACATTGCTTGAGGTACCATGCAAATTTTGAGAACAAACAGACTGCTTTCAGATGTCAGAAACTGTGTGGTCATTGAACTGAAATCTGGAGCTATACAAGTTACATGTCAGCCAGTAAATAAATTGGAATTGCTCACGTTTCTGGTTTCCTTTGAAGTGGATGTAGTGGCATTAGATGCATTTGGTACACTCTTGGTCAGTTCTGCAGGCAGACCACGTATCTTCAAATCTGTAGCATTCCTACGCAGAGCATCCAGAGTTTCTGCAACAACAGCAATATCAATTAATATTCACACCTTACCTTAAAACATTCATGCAAGGTTACAGTTGCAGGACTAGAAATCGTAGAGTAAGTGGTTCAAAATAGAATAATGACCAGGCTGACCTAACCCTTAGTAAACTTTCCAGCCGTGCCGCCTAAAGTAACAGATTCTAACCCCAAATTAGAAATTGAAACAAGTACTAGAAAGACTAGGAGTGAGCAAATGCGAATGCAAATGTTAACTCGGAATTCATGGACACACTGCGCGGGAAACGAGTCACTGTTCCCCATTTGAGCCTTCCCCGGACACACTGCGCGGGAAACGACTCACTGTTCCCCATTTGACCCTTCCCCGTCTCCAACAAACCGAGCAGATTGGCGGAAGGCATGCATCAACAAACCGGCACTAGGAAACGGACTTGCAACGCAAAATCGCGAAAACATGCGAGCGGATTTCGTGAAAAGGGCGGTTACAAAAGTTCACTAACCGTTTTTGACGCGTAGGCATTCAATGGCGTCTAATGCCATCTAATTGCCAAGTACGCACAGCTCAGCCCTATGTGCTCAACGACAGGCACCAGTCACATTTTACGAACACGGGCACACATTACTTACCTCCAAGACACAAGATGTGCGCATCGAAAAGTTCTTCTGTTGTGAAGCTTCCGTCATTTGGGAGAACGTCCCATTTCACTGAGTAGGCATGACTCGGAAGGAAGTCGGACTTGTGCAACGGACTGAAGTTACGTATGTCACTAACTTCGACAACCTTCTTGGATTTCTCACCCGTTAGAAATCTGACTAACGCCTTTTTGAGTCTACCCATGGCAAATTGGGGAAAAGCTAAAAGGCAGCGAGGATAGCAAGCCAGCAACCAAACAACACTGGCGGCAGCTGTGCCCGACCATGCCCGACGCGACGGCGACGACGATCAACGCTCACTGACGGCGGCGGTTGGGCGGCTGGGCAGACCGAGCTGGCAGCGCGGCACACTGTCGCCAACCCACCAGCCACCACCCGCTCTGTAATGCTCTGTAACCGATTTCACTCCTCAGATGATAAAAGTTATTCCACGTTAGAGCGAATGCTTTTCTTCGTTCGTGTGATCTATTTTTTTTTCTTTGCTGGCTTCATGTGATCTAAGTAGGTCTTTCATTGCAGGGGCGTAGCCAGACTTGGGTTTCGATGGGGGAATGCCCGAGGGGTCCGTCACTTGGTACAGTCCCTGTACACCTGGAAATACAGTCTCATATCCAGTCACTTTACAGTCCCTCCAGTCCCTCCCAGTGTTTCCAGTCTTCAGCCTTTTTTCCCAATTAATTTTTGAAAATATTGCCGTTAGATTTGAGGGACTTCCCTACGTTGCAGGGTCATTTAACCCGTCCACCAAAAAAAAAAAAAAAAAAACACAACTTTCTATGAATGCTACAAATATAATGTTCTCGCTTTTAACCGAATTCAAGTATCACGAGGAAAGAGTGAAAACCCTTATCATGGGTCCCTGTCAATACCTCCAATCACTTTCAGTTATTTCCTCCAGTCTTTCTACAGTCCTCCAGTCACCTCCAGTCATTTTGGATTACAGTCCCTGTACACAGTTTTCGAGAGTGACGTGACGTACCCCTCGGGTATGCCGCGCTAGTTGCCTACCCCGGTCGCCGGTTTCAGGGGTTTGATTCCCCCTTCCGCTACGCCCGTTTCATAGAACCCTGCGTAACTATCTCTGACTTCTTTGTGCGTCTCGTCCACCATGCAATTAGTAGGGATCGTCCATAAATTAACTTGCGCCCCCTCTCCCGGTCAGAGAAGACGTCCAGAAATAACGTCACGCTGCTGTGTTGGATAACTACCCCCTCACCCAAGGAGCCATGGAGGACGTCGACGGCGTCGTGGTGAACAGCTACGATTGAAACCACACAGCGCCTGGGCGATGGCGACCCAAGCCTCAGCTTCCCCCGGCCGGTCCCGAAACAGGAATCACTTTCTTGGGTCCGCCTTGCGCTTCGGGAGCCGGAGCGGCGTTCCGGTCCATAGCTGCCGTGACTTCGGACACACGTGTGCGAGGTGGTCGCTGTCTTGGAAGGGGCCGCCGACGAGAGGGTGCTCTCCGCCACCGCCACCCTGGGGTCCTTCGCCGACGGGTCCGGCGGGGGCATTGCGTATCTGCGCGAGGCGGCCCGGGCCTCGGCTTCCGGCGCCCCCGCCGGCGACGTCTCGCGGCCTCTGTGGCTCCGCAGCTCCGCCTCGGACCGGCTCCCGGCCGCGGCCGCGGCCGCGGCGTGGCCTGGGGCGCGGCGGCGTGCTGCCGTCCAGCCCCGGGGCTCGGAGTGGGGGCGCTGCTCGCTGGCGGGTGGGCGACGGTCGTCGGAAGTTGCCTTGGCCGGGGCCTGCTCCAGCGGGGTGTTGGGGGTGCTGTGCCCGTCGGGACTCCCCGTCCTCCACTGCCGCGCCGTCGGGGAGGTGCCGCGGGTCGTCGGTCGGGAGGCGGGGGCTGCGAGTCGAGCCGCGCCCTGGCGGCTCCGCCCCGCAGGCACGTAGCTGGCCGGAGTTTTCGGAGGGGGTCAGGCCGCGCTTTTTGCCAACTTACAGGCGGGATGTCACGCTGGTTGCCTACCTGCCAGGCGGTGCCCTTCGGGCATAACCAGGGGGGTCATGACCCCCCCCCCCCCCACGGCTACGTGCCTGCCGCCCCGAGTGCCGTGGTGAGCTTGGCGTCGACCTGCCTCTTCATGTGCCGCGTGTGCCCGCCGGCCTCCGCCCGCGTCCTCGTCGACGGGCAGGGTTGTACAAGTTACATTCTTAATGTAACGCGTTACCGTTACCGATACTTTTAAAAAGTGTAACGCGTTACCGTTACCGTTACTCCCCTGGAAAAAATGTATCGTAACGCCGTTACTGTAACGATGTAACGCCGTTACCGTTACATTAAAAAAGGTTACACGAGCTCAAGAGGGGTGGGGGTAGTAAAAAGAAGACTGATTTTGAAACAATTTCCCTTCCTTTAATTAAAAAATCACTTAGCGCCAAAATAAGTAATTAAGCGCTAGGAGAAGCTCTATTTCCAAGTTTTCATCACCTATTCTGTTCCTTAAATGACTGAACCGAATACCAGCCTTTGAAAAAAGTCTCTCCACAACTCCACTTGAGAGGTGGTGGGTATTGTGGCGTAGGAACTGTAAAGGAAGCCGAGAAATTTTCATTTCCCATCCGCACCCTTGGCAAAACAGGTTTTAACCTCCTGCCCCACGAAGCGCACTTGGTGGGCTAAGCAAGCACCTTGCTACCTCCTCGGCAGCGGACTCCTGCTCGGAGGACTTCGGCGGCAGAGAAGTTGAACCCGAACCAGGGCCAGCGAGAGGCCACGGATGGTTACCGCGGGTTAATAATATTCCAGCTGCAAGTAACGATAACGCCGTTACGCCGCTACTCGCCAAAAGTAACGTGTTTCGTTATCGTTGCGTCCCTAGTCAAAATGTAACGCGTTACCGTTACCGTTACATAAAATTGTAACGCGTTACGGTAACGCCGTTACATCGTTACAGTAACTTGTACAACCCTGTTCCACACTCCGCCCTTGGTGGTGTTGGGCGCCGCCATCTCGGGCTGCGCGTCGGGATCCGGGGTTGCGGCGCCGCGGCCCCGTGAAGGCCGCCAGCGTGGTGGACACCCACCGCTATAGAAGGCGCGGAAGCGCGGGCGCCTTCACGGGGGATGGCGGTGCGCCGCTGCGTCCGGGGCGCGCCCCCGGCCGTGGCTGGGGGCTGGTTCGGGGTGGGGCTGCGGAGGCCGCGAGGCGTCGTCGGCGGGGGGTGCCGGAGGCTGGGGCTTGGGCCGCCTCCTCGGGTTTCTTCGCGATGGGGAGGCGGGAGATCCGTGGTGCCCCTGCCGGGTTGTCGGCGAGGGACTTTGGGGTGGCGGCGAGCGCCTTCCCGTCGGCGGCCCTTTCCAGGACGGCGGCCGATTCGCATGCGTGTGTTTGAGGTCACGGCGGCTGCGTGCTGGAGCGCCGCTCTGGTTCTCGGGGCGCGGGTGGGCTCGGGAGGGTGATTTTCGTTTCGGGGACCATAATGCGGGGGTAAAGGACCAGGAGGGGGGGGGGGGGGGAGGGGCTGGTTGGCAAGGGCACCTCTGTCTTTCGTGTCCCCTTAAGGGACAGCGCGGTCAGAGCAAGCAATACTTATGTACAAGCGACTGCTACACTAAATAAGATATTTTTACCATGAATCAATCGGAAATTTCTCATGTAAGTCTCCAGCGCAACCTGTTTCATGTGACATTGTCATTAGAACTTCTTTTCTCTTAAGTTTTGGTATGATTTTGTCATTATCAATCAACAATTTTTATCTTGAATGACGTAAGTCCATCACCCCTTACTTTTCAGGAGTGCAGTAAAACCGTCAAAAATTTTGATGCCAGATGTGTTTGAAAAGCTATTGCAATATTGTTTTCACTTAAATTATTCATTTTTAAGTTATAATTGCATGCTGAAAAGGGATTTTGAAAAGCTGTACAGACAATTTATTGGGATGGCTAAGCCAGAAAGCCAGCACATATTTCACTTTCACTGGCATCAGACCGCATCAGACCCAGTTAAAGAAGGGTAATGAGGGTGGAGACCAGGGGACAGTAAGGGGAAATAATAAATTTTTGTGAAACATTTATTCACATTTACCAACTACAATGAAAGTGAATAAAACATGGTGCAGTTACAATGTTCATAGCAAATAACAGTCTTGTTTTATCGGTCACCATTTACCAATAAAATTGAACACATTGAAAACTACATGTCAGTCATACAATAGAAAGAAATGTGAAAACACATTAAAATGCTCATCACTATCATAAAGGCAAAGATATAAATACACAGTGTCTAGAGGCAGACCAAAAATGTAAATATTTTAAAAATACTAGACCACCACATATGTCCTATAAAAACTTGACCTGAAGTTAACAAACATTAAATAGGTGTGGGAGAACTGTTACATATGAACCATGAGGAAGAACAGACCTACAACAAACCATTTTAAGGTCATTAATGGGTATGAGTAGTAACTCATCCCCAACAGATTCAATTTTACGAACACACATGTCTTCAGGCAAAATATTTACATCACGAATAGGAGTCATAACACTCGTACAGTACAATTCAAATCCAAACACATAACCATTTTGCTGTTGTACATCTAACACTATTTTTTTAACAACAATTATTTTCGAATCATTTGTTTGAAAAACAGAATTATCAAACTTTGTGCATGAAGTTTTAATAAGCATTTTGTTCTTGATAGCCTTATTATAAAGTTGACATCTTTGAATGTTCATATGACTTTGCTGACAAAGCCACCCTTCCTCTGGACACGCATGGTATGGAGTTGCAGAACCGATGAAGTGAGTGGAACCCACAGATATTACCTTCTTCAGAGTTTTTTTAGGCTGAATACTTGCTGCATAACACTTGGTCTGGTGGCTTGCAAATTTTTGCTCCAGAACGAGGCGGCAATGTTTGTGAGAAATTCCTCGGCACACCTGATTTGGTACTCCTTGTGCTGAATGTATTATTTTCTTTAAGTCTCCATTGCCTGCTTCAAAAGCATATGCGTTACTAATCGCCCACATTGGTCCCCAATTTCTCACGGTCATACAGACATGTTGCAACAAGTGTAAGTTAAATGTATGATATTTTGAGGGGTATGCTTCCCCAAAATGCTGAAGAAATTTCAAAATGAGTTTCTCTGCAGTATCTACATTGTTCAAAGTAACTCTAGTTCTATTTATAAAATACACAGCTTGAACTAAATATAACCAGCTTTGTACATAACGCTGTGGCATTATTTCAAGCAAGAGAGGGACAGAAAACAGAAGCATAAAGTTTGCATAGTCTCGAGCCTTCCAATCAGCTTTTTCAGACATATTTCTGGGGAACTTCCGAACTTCTACAGGAGGTGTAAGCGCTTTAATACGAGAGTCTAACAATGCAATATTTTCTTGGGTGAGAAAATTATAGTCTGTCTCTGATTTGCTCCACATCTCTAAACACTGTCTAGCCACACCATGATCTAATGCGTGTAGGGCATCAACGACAAACCCATTTACACAATCAAATGATTGGCTCTTCAAATCAAAGAAATCACATTTTGACACTGCACCATTAGTTTCAGCAGCTTTCTCTAGTGGAGACCGGATATATGTTCTTCTGGTAACAGCTTTAACTGAATCACTATAAAGTTGATCATGAGTTCTCTCTGGGTAAACATGTTCAGTGAAAAGGAACCTCACAGCTCCCTCCAAATGTTCTCCAGGTTGCAAGCACCAATTACATGAAAAATACCCAGAGTGGCTGCTAATACCCTGAACGCTGCCTCTAGCGCCAGAGTCAACACAAGCAGAAATGACAAAGGCCCGTACATTCAGTTCATTTTCTTGGACTCTAATTTTAACTCCATCTGACAGTCTGTTTAACTGAGCTACTAAAGGTTTTAGAAATAAATCCATAGTTGGATGTTCTTTACCAAACCACAAACCTGCAATTATGAGATTTTTCATGCGCAAGAGGGGTGGCAGTTCATTTATCATAAGAAATATGGGCCAAACTGAACCGTTAGAAGATGCCCATAAGGCAGCACCATCAGTGTTAAATGTGAAACTTATTAACATGCCAGTACCTAAATGCCTAAAAGTGGCAACAAACTTCCTATACATTTTTCCATCATAAATATCATGAAACATTCCTTCCTGATGACTATCATACACACTTCCTGGTTCAACTAGCTTCTCCATTATGTCACGATTACCAAGTAACAACTCAAGTTGATTCACTATGTCATAAGTAACAAAATATCTAGAAGTAGGATTATCTATTTTAGTTTAACAAGATTTACATACCTTCTCCACAATACTACCAAAGTCCCTATGACACACACCACAGAAATAATGCTTTTCAATCCCTGCCACTTTCTCATCATAAAGAATAGTGTCAAACAAATGTTGAGACCCCGGAAGCAATGGAATTTCATGAGAAAAGTTAAATAAATTAGCAACATCAACCAAAGATTTGTTGGTCCACTTGTTCTGTTGATGAGCAGACAGTAACATTAACATCAGCTCTCCTTTAGATACATTTACAGATGTATCAAATTCTTTTTCCAGTTCATTGAAATTTAAGAAGTTTTCTTTAGGGGGGCACAGAGCTGCTTCTGGATTTGGATCAGAGTTACCATCTTCACCAGAATCAATTACAGCTCCTGGATTTGGATCAGAGTTTCCATCTTCATCAGAATCAGTTACATCATCAATAACTATTCCTTCATGGACTTCCTCAAAATACAGTTGTTCTTCCTGTTGAGGCGAAGAGTTTTGAGTTCCAGATGAGGATGGGTTTTCATTTGATGACTCTTTGGCTTCCCCTCCAGAATCTGTCACAGTATCATCAGATGATGTTTCATAGTCAGACAAAGGTGGCCCAGCCTTGGATGAAACAGCATTAACTTCCTGCAAAGAGATATATCCAAATTTAACAAAAACTTCCCTGGGGTTAAAATAAGTGTCTGCTTGAAACCAAATCATCCTCCCAGCTTTAAATTCCATATGGAATTTTGAGATTTCCACTATGGATTTGACAGTTTCCATCTGGAAAATACATTCCACTATGGAAAACGTGGATTTCCAGAATGGAATTTTCGTATACATCTGGAAAATGAATTCCACTCTGGAAAACGTGAATTTCCAGAATGGAATTTTCCTATACATCTGGAAAATGAATTCCACTCTGGAAAACGTGGATTTCCAGAATGGAATTTTCCTATCCATCTGGAAAATGAATTCCACCCTGGAAAACGTGGATTTCCAGAAGTGTCCGAATTATGGATTTGTCACTTCCCATCTGGAAAATGCATTCCACTATGGAAACGTGGATTTCCAGACTCGGCATTTTCCATCATATGGGAAACGCAGATCTCCAGATGGGTTCTTATTTTCCAGAACGAAAGCAAATGGATTATTTCCAGATCGAGAGATCTTTTCCAGAGGGAGAACTTATTTCCCCACACTATCACCAGTGCGGGTTTTTTTCCGCTCAGCCAAAATGCAGATCAGCTGAATGAGTTGCCTACCCGCCAGGCGCTCATCGGCAAGCCGGCAGGGTTTCGGATCTAATGCAGAAGGAGCAGAGCTAGCGTCGCCGCCCCGCCGGCGGGACCGCACCCGCGCAGTGGGCCTGCAGCGGTGGTTGGTGACAGGTTTCGGAGTGGCGCAGCCAAGCGCACACCTCACCCGCACTCTACCGCCTACTGGGTAGGCAACCCATCTGACGGTCGCTGACATTGGGATCGACCATATGGCCAGGTTCACCAGGGAAATAATCACAAGAATGTCTCTTTAATTTTATTGACGTAGATATCAAATATGCCAACCCTCCACACACATCCAATACATGAAACTTACACATCTTAAGTCACTCAGCTAAAATAAACACAAAGACATGCATTAATGGCAATTCACAGGTCAAGCTAGTGTTGGGAACATCAGGGAATTTTCAACTACCCACTTTCAGCTGAAGGCATTATTGTCAAAACTTACCATAAAATTTAAGCTACAGTCACTTAGTAGCTGATAATGAATATCACCAAAATTATTTAAAATGCACTCATGACACTATATACAATACACACTTAACTGGTATTATACACATTGGGAACTTTAACAATATATTCCCCATGAGGTACTTTCATTCTTGCACAGGTAATTTTCAATTGAACAGGGGTCACAATGAGAGGTTCTGTGTTGATAAATACTACCTTCCTCAAGAAGGCTTTTTGCGGTACAATACCGGGCACCACAAAATAGGGATTACTGACAACTTTCCTCCCTATCAAAAAACCTTGATATTCTTGTTCGCTAACAATTATTTTATGGATTATTATTATTGTGCCATCCAACAGCAATGCTGCACTACTGTCCATCAGAGACGATTTCTTCTGTTGAGAAGTGTACACACAACCTCTACAGACTAACTTTATCTTCTCTACATAAGTTGAATTCACAGGCAGATTAATTCCCTGTCTGGTGAAAATGAATCTCTCCTGATCTGTTGGCTTGTATATTTTCTTCTTCACTCCAAAGTACTTATCTTCATTTATGAAGATGCAACTGTCGATTATTTCCTTTGTTAAATCACTCTTATATTTGTCAGATGCTGGAGTGCTTACACCAGCACGGAGAATAGCAAGACATTTGTCACGACTGAGAGACCGACACACTTGTGATGCAACACCAAGATTTGCATGGATATCTTTTTTCAAAACTCTGTTACCATCCTCAAAGCAATATCCGTTCAAGCACCATGCCATTCCCCAATTTTTACAATTCTCAGCAAGATGTTGTGATACAATGTGCATATTATATGTCATATGCCGTTCTGGATACAGAACCTCTGTCTGTTGTCCAAATCGTTGCAGCAGATCATAAGCAACATTCAAATCATCCCTTGATAATTCTTCTTGTAAGAGCAGGTGCAGTGCTTGGACAAAAAGGGCCCAATGGAGAAGAAACTTTCCTGGCAAAATATTAAGCAGGGCAGGTAAACTGGTAAACAAGATGAAATTTTCACAATCCCGTCCTTTCCAGTAACTGAATTCTGAAATTAGTCTTGCAGGTCTTCTTGCTTCCACAGGAAGCTGCATAGATTTCAGAAATGTATCAATTCTCAGTAGGTTCGTTGGATCTCCAATATAATATGGTGCAACAGCACCGTCATCACCCAGCCACGCACCAGTTAGCTGTTTGGCAATACCATGACAAGAGGCATGGAAGTATTCTAGAAGCATTCCCTTAACTATATCCATAGAAGAAAGTTTCAACAAAGGTGACATGCCATTGACACCGTTAACCACTGGATTTCTGATATTGTCCATTACGAGAACTGCTGTACCATCAGCAATCATTCCAGCATGAGTTCGCTTGGGTGGAGGATTGTCTAAGTTTTTATAAAGTCTTTGAATGCATGGATGCAGGCACCAAGGGCATGAGTAAGCACCACCATGCTGTTGGATGCACATAACACCAGCCCTAGCTGGTGCATCGGCACAGCAACAGATCAAGTGGCCTTTCATGTGGCAGATTTCACTATTAATTCTGACCTTAAATCCTAACGTTGACAGAAGGTTCACATGTTTCACAAAAGGTATCAGAAAAACATCCATCTTGGGTTTTATCTTGCCAAACCATAAACCACCTAGCATCAAATTGTGTGCTCTCTGATAAGGAGGCAGCTCTAGAATACCAACAAATAAAGGAGTAATTTCACTCTGTGGACCAGTATAAACAGCAACCCCATCAACACTAAAACAGAAAGAAATATTCCTAATCCCAGAGCCTTTATCCAAAAAAGCTATGAACTGTTGGTACATTTCACCATCATAAAGGTCCTTCATAGTTGCAGGATCTTCATTGACAAGATCAAGGGGATTTTTCAATTTAGAAAATACCCTGTCATCCGAAAACAATACTTCTAATTGAGGAGGAAGATCAAACATAACAAAGAACAGACACTTGTTAAGATTTGAAATACAATTGACTTCTTTACAAACAGTGCACTGAGTCTCCTTGACTTGACTGTGATCTAATTCTCCAAAGTAATTATAACAAAACATACACACAAAATGATAATGCATACCAGACATGGATTTTAATAATATGTCTAACTTATACCGAGTATCAGGAACAACAGTCTCATTGAAGATGGTGTTAATTAACTTCATCATTCCTTCAAATTGAGCAAAATTAAAATTAAATTGGTCTACTAAGGTTAGTGCATTTAGGAGTAGCTCTGCAGGCGATATTCTTGGACGCTTCTGAATTACTTCGTTGAATAAACTTCTTAGCTTATTCTTAAGGTTCTGAAATGGGTCAAAGAAATACGGCTCGCTGTCTTCATTTTCATCACCAGCTTCCTCATGGTCATCACTGTGATTTTCAAAAGAAACTTCATCCTCAATTCCCTTCTCAGGGTCATCGTGGTTATGATCATCAGAGCCAGCAGGGAAAGGAAACTCGTCATCTAAAGGATCCGGTGAGAGGGATGAAACGTCACTGTCCGACATGCAAATTTGAGGTGAGCCATCAAAGTCCTACAATCGAAGCAAAACACAAGTCAGTTTTCAGAAGAAGGTTCGTTAACTCCTCCACCAACTTTAAACATGTTTACCTGCTCAACTATAACATTGTTTGAATTTTGCATCAGGTCATCAAGGGCTGAAAAAGACAAGCAGCTTTCATTGTCTTCAGATTCATCTTGCTCCTGAAACATGCAGAAAGTGAATTTGGTTCAAGTAACTGGAAGTACTTTATAACTTTACAAATAATATAATGAAACTTACAAGTACACGCGAATGGCTTTGTGGAAGACTGCGTTGTCCAGGACTCCAACCAGAATCTCGCTTATGGGATGGATCACGAGCTGACAAAGGCATGCAGCTTTCACTGCCATCAGAATCATCGTGTTCCTAAAAACGCATACAAAACAACAAAAAATACATAATTAAAAATTAGGAATGCAATAAAAGTCACCACCTTTGATTAGTTAGAAAGACACACGCAACTCAGTATGCACAGCTTCTTGGTACAAATAATCAGGGCGTAATGGATGAATACAAATAACAACTTCATATAAAGAAAAAGGGTTGTTCTTTTCCTGTTGTTAATCTGAAGCAAAGAAAGGCAAGATACCTCCACTATCACTTTCAAATATTTCCTCAAACAAAAACAGGGAAAAGTTTGAAATGTAGAACATTCTACAACCCACAACAAAACGTATGAGAATCTAAAAATGTTTGCACAACTTTTGAAAGACCATCAGTTAATCATTACATTAGTAAGAGTTTCTTCAATTTTTAAAAAAATTGTGCATTGTGTTTGGAGGGTTTGAAGGAATGGTCAATGCCCCTCTCAAGCCCACAACAGAGAACATTAAAAAATTAAATGCAGACATCAAGTCTTCCATCCACTTTTAACATGTTTACCTGCTCAACTATAACATTGTTTGAATTTTGCATCAGGTCATCAAGGGCTGAAAAAGACAAGCAGCTTTCATTGTCTTCAGATTCATCTTGCTCCTGAAACATGCAGAAAGTGAATTTGGTTCAAGTAACTGGAAGTACTTTATAACTTTACAAATAATATAATGAAACTTACAAGTACACGCGAATGGCTTTGTGGAAGACTGCGTTGTCCAGGACTCCAACCAGAATCTCGCTTATGGGATGGATCACGAGCTGACAAAGGCATGCAGCTTTCACTGCCATCAGAATCATCGTGTTCCTAAAAACGCATACAAAACAACAAAAAATACATAATTAAAAATTAGGAATGCAATAAAAGTCACCACCTTTGATTAGTTAGAAAGACACACGCAACTCAGTATGCACAGCTTCTTGGTACAAATAATCAGGGCATAATGGATGAATACAAATAACAACTTCATATAAAGAAAAAGGGTTGTTCTTTTCCTGTTGTTAATCTGAAGCAAAGAAAGGCAAGATACCTCCACTATCACTTTCAAATATTTCCTCAAACAAAAACAGGGAAAAGTTTGAAATGTAGAACATTCTACAACCCACAACAAAACGTATGAGAATCTAAAAATGTTTGCACAACTTTTGAAAGACCATCAGTTAATCATTACATTAGTAAGAGTTTCTTCAATTTTTAAAAAAATTGTGCATAGTGTTTGTGGGGTTTGAAGGAATGGTCAATGCCCCTCTCATGCCCACAACAGAGAACATTAAAAAATTAAATGCAGACATCAAGTCTTCCATCCACTTTTAACATGTTTACCTGCTCAACTATAACACTGTTTGAATTTTGCATCAGGTCATCAAGGGCTGAAAAAGACAAGCAGCTTTCATTGTCTTCAGATTCATCTTGCTCCTGAAACATGCAGAAAGTGAATTTGGTACAGCATTCTAAATCAGGGAGTAAAAGAATATTATTAACACTTCTTATTAGTAAAGAACAAGCAGCTTGGTATGCAATGCTTCCTGGTAAAAGCAAATGTAGGGTGATAGTGAAAGAAAGCAAAGCAAGTTACTTCCATTAAAGCTATGAAATGATTCTTCAAACAATCACCGTCAGGGAAAAAGGAAATAAGCAGCTGCAGCTCTCTACTTATAGGAAGAAAGTTTCGTCAACTATCAGTTTTATCTATTCCTTAATAACACTACATTAACCATGATTTCTGGTTCAAGGTAATGCTCTCCACAAGCTGTGCCATGGGGCTCTTTATGTATAACATCATACAAAAACTGAGAAACCATCCCTACCTCCAAATCCACTGAACTACTGTTGTTTCCATTTCCTTCATCTGCACTTTGGTTCTGGAGTTCCTGGAAATCTTCTGGTTCAATGTTGGACCTATTCTCACCCTGTTGCTCCTCACTTTCAAGCTGTTGCAAATCAACTGGCTCACCAATGTCCCTAGCTTCATCTGGCTCTCTGTCACCAGCAATTTGGTTCTGGAATACAGAGAAAATTATAAGAGCACTGTTATCGTTACAGGAGCGCTATTAAGTGTTGACAACTCGTTATGGTATTATTCCGCTCCTGAATTATCAAATCCAATCACTGAAATCTTATAAAATTATACAGCAAAACTTACAAGTAAACGCCAATGGCTTGTTCGTGGGAACTTGTTCTGTCGAGGACCCAAGGTTGAATCTCTTGTAGGGGACGGTAAAAAAAAAGCATTGTATCGTTTTCTAGTCCTGTAAAAAAAAACGGAAAGAGCTCAAGGAAAGGAGACATGGTAATTAAATGGCACATCGTGTACTTAGGCGTTTTTAACACTTACATGGCAGAGAAGACAAATGTGATATCCGACGCCTTGAAATCACGGTGAATTCATCGGGTATCTTTTTCACACAAATGAAAATTAACAGTAGACAAGCAGGTTAAGGGCTACAAAGAGACAAAGAATAATATGCAAAACATAAATGACACAGAAGCAGCATAACCTAACGAATACATTCTTGGACTGCTTACCTTAAATAGACCCACTTTATGCAATCCTTCTGCTGTCTGGCAAATCTTTACTTAGTATTAATAATATTATATTATAATAATATTATTTTTTTAACTTCACGGTGATTGCACAACTATATGGGTACAATTCGGTCTGAGCTTCGGACGTCCTAGGCCCTGGGGGCAAATCCACTGCCAACTGTTACACAGTACGAAGTCTCAAGCATAGGCGAGGTCACGTGAGCCGCGCAGCCAATGGGCGACGAGCGAAAGCGCGGGAAGGGGCCGCCGGCTGTAGACGACACGACCCGATACTTTCGTGATTTAAACTACGAAAATAGGCACGGCGGCTTGAAAACGGGTACGGCGGTGGTAGGCGGGACTCTAACGGTCCCGGCGAGACCAGCCGCGACGCCGCCAGCACCGTAGAGCCCGAGAAATCGCGAGTTGAAATTCCAGCACGAATCCGGCCGCAAGGTCCAGGTCTTGTGCAGCGACCTTCTCTGGCCTGCAGCCCAAATCAGCGCCGAAATCCAAAAAGTCACTTATGCCCGTCCTCCTAAACGGCTCATCGGACGGGGCTGAAATTCTGGGGGTCCCTCAAGGGGGTGAAGGGGAGTTCGCCTACCGAATTTCAGCCCGATCGGATACCGGCGGGCCGAACGGGAGTGCTTCGAAGTTTGAGGGGGAGCCGGGGGGAGCGTTCTTAAGTGATGAGCGGACCCTTCGAAAACTCGCAGCACGCACCTCCCGAGTCACACTCTCGACTTCTAGGTGGGGATCGGCACGGCACACGAGCCCTTTCCACCCCAAACAGTCGGATAATTTTTAAAATGGTATCTTAGTGACGGCCCCCAGCAGCCGTCTCCGTCATTCCCCGTCGGATTTCACGCGCAGACGCTTTCCCTGTTTGGGGAAGGCGTCCCCGAGACATCACGCACCGGTTAGACGAGTTTCCGACGAAAATGAGATATCGGCCACACACTCGTGGTGGGGAGAGGGAGGTCGTCGTCGACCACCACGGCGGCTCGGCGGCCGCGTCCGCGAGGACAAGACCATCCGCCTGATGTTGACGGGGTGGCCTCGGTGGGGAACTTCAACCGCAATAGCAACTGCAGCGTAACTTCAGCTCGCTCATTCGGAATAACGTTGCCACTGCACAGTATCACGTGAGAGTTCCAGCCAATTGGCGCGCCCCCTCCTGGTCCCCGCCCCCTCAGCGGCCTCCGCGGGCCCCCTGGAGACCCCCGTCCTGATCCCAGCCCCCGCGGCGGCCTCCGGGCCCGCTCCGACGCTTCTCTTTCAGGCGGTCCTAGGGGGCCGCGGGGGCTCGTGGCAACGGCCGCCATGTGATGTAATGAAACTGTAAATCACTCCTTAGAACTGGACAGTCTTTTCGGTTTCATGCCTTATTTTCAAATTCGTATGTCCTTCCCTTCCTTCCCGCGCTAGAACGTAGAGCGACCAATCAGAGTTGGATTCTGAGGGAGGCGGAAGTGGTGGGGGAAGGCCGGCCGGTGGAGGTCGCTTGGCGCATGCGCGCAGCGCGGTTGCTCGCTTCTTATTCGTTGGCGACGTCCGTTGAAATTTGAGTGCGATCGCACGGAAATATTTCCGCTGTTGGTTTCAGAAGACGATTTAAGTGTGGTTTAACTTGAAATCGCGCAGTAGGTCATCACGAAGCACATATTATGTATTTGAGTGTACGAAACAGTTGATTGCATTGGTGATAAGCCTGCTGAAGCCTGCTGAAGCCTAGGCTAGGCCAGGCGTGTGGCGCGTCGTGAGTCCGGTACGTTGTGTTTGGATTTAGGCGTTCCCAAAGCAACATTCACTTTAAATTTGAGTCAATTTGTACGAATTTATGGTTTTGCAGAATTCTACCATGATATTTTTTTGCATCACGAAGTTTTCGGACACTGGCGTTATCTGCGCTGTCCGTAACAAAGAGGTGCAAAGGTTAGAGGATGCCACGCATCCCGACGATTATGACCCTGACGAGGAGTATAGAATTTTCTGGCAAGAAGGAACCGAATCTTTCGACGGTTATTTCACAGGCCGCATAATCTGTACAGCAGGTAAGTTCTTGGTGGGTCAAGTTAGGTTATGGTGCCTGTGCTGCACTTGTCTCGCCTCTAGTTTGAAATACTCGTGGGATACTTGCAGCCTTTGGAAAATGATGAACGTAAAGTTAAAGCAGTATGATGCATCACAGTGGGAACTGCGCAATGATGGTCGTAAGTGATATTTATCCATCCGTGTGTTATCTCTGTTGCAGGTACTCTACATGAGCTGAAAGAGAAGGCAAATGCGAAAGGTATACGTAGAATGCCTCCCAGCTACGCAGCCCTTCTGAAGATGGAGCAGGAGACAGGTGCGGTGACTTCTTCAGAAAATGATGCCGTGAAAAAGGTGTGTGCTCATAGCCTGGAGTGGAGATTTTTATACTTCGTACTTCTACAGTTCAATTATGTTTAACTTTCTAACTGCAGAAGCGGCAGAATACTGTGAAGGCAGTCGAGGCAAAGAAGCAGCGCATGCTTAGCACTCTAAAGGAGATAGATGCTGCTGATAAATTAAAGGTATGTGACTTCATTCATTATGGTGGATGCTTTGGTTTTAGTTTTAATTTCTCTCGTACTAGTTACTTAGCGCTTTCCTTCTCTGCAGACACAGCGGAAACATCAAGTTAAGGCTTCACAGATTTGTGAACTAGAACAAACTTTGCCAGTCATCTCATGTGATTCAGGGAAAAAGGAGAAGGCAAGTTTTTGATACATAAGTTTGACTTTCCTGAGTTGATGTAACAGTCTTCAGACGTCCTCTCTCTGTTCAGAAGCAGCCCCCTAAGATGGAGTGCAGTCCTGATGAAGCAAAGGATAGAACGCCACGCAAGCAGCAGCTGCAGAGCACAAGAAATAAGGACAGAAGGGGATCTGCTGATAAGGATCAGACCTTAATGAAAACAAGATTTGAGGAAATGGTATGTAAATCTGACCCTTGGTTCAGAGAACTTCATCCTGCCTCTGCCTTGAGGCCTAAATAGTTTCGGTGTCTCTCATATCAGTTACTTATTTTAGTGCTTTCCTGCTGTACAGAAACAGCGGGAACATCCATCTAAGGTTTCTGGTACCAAGAGGCATAGTGCGCCCAATACATTGCCTCGCGATGGTGGTAAAATGCCCAAAATGGAAGACTTGAGATGTAATTCAGACCAAGATAAGAAATTGAAAGAAACTAGCTTGCAGGCCTTCGATCTACACTGTGAGAATGAAAACCAGCAGCAAGCGAGTGATACCGCCTCTACAGCAGGTGATATTGATCACACAAAAATGGTATGTAATTGGTCTGAGTTAGTTTTAGTTTTCTTTTCTCACATTTTTGTTTTTGAGTTTCCTCAAGTTCATCAGTTTATTTTTTTGTTTGGTTTTCAATGCTTATTGGCATTATCACATTTAATAAACTTCATCCTTGACTAAGGCATATTTCTATCTATGCTTGATTGCTTGTGGCTGGAGGATTATATTAGTTTGGTTTCTTGGAGCTGATACATGGGTCACTAATTTGATTTCCCTTTTATGTGCAGAATAATGACATGGAATCCAGTGACGGTGAATCACAGATTTGTGAACTAGAACAAACTTTGCCTGTCATCTCATGTGATTCAGGGAAAAAGGAGAAGGCAAGTTCTTGATACATAAGTTTGACTTTCCTGAGTTGATGTAACAGTCTTCACACTTCCTTTCTCTGTTCAGAAGCAGCCCCCTAAGATGGAGTGCAGTCCTGATGAAGCAAAGGATAGAACGCCACGCAAGCAGCAGCTGCAGAGCACAAGAAATAAGGACAGAAGGGGATCTGCTGATAAGGATCAGACCTTAATGAAAACAAGATTTGAGGAAATGGTATGTAAATCTCATCCTTGGTTCAAAGAACTTTATCCTGCCTCTGCCTTGAGGCCTAAAGAGTTTCGGTGTCTCTCATATCAGTTACTTATTTTAGTGCTTTCCTGCTGTACAGAAACAGCGGGAACATCCAGCTAAGGCTTCAGATTCTAAGAGTCATAGTGTGCCCAATACATTGCCTGGCAATGGTGGTAAAATGCCCAAAATGAAAGACTTGAGATGTAATTCAGACCAAGATAAGAAATTGAAAGAAACTAGCTTGCAGGCCTTCGATCTACACTGTGAGAATGAAGACCAGCAGCAAGCTAGTGATACTGCTTCTACAGCAGGTGATATTGATCACACAAAAATGGTATGTAATTGGTCTGAGTTAGTTTTAGTTTTCTTTTCTCACATTTTTGTTTTTGAGTTTCCTCAAGTTCATCAGTTTATTTTTTTGTTTGGTTTTCAATGCTTATTGGCATTATCACATTTAATAAACTTCATCCTTGACTAAGGCATATTTCTATCTATGCTTGATTGCTTGTGGCTGGAGGATTATATTAGTTTGGTTTCTTGGAGCTGATACATGGGTCACTAATTTGATTTCCCTTTTATGTGCAGAATAATGACATGGAATCCAGTGACGGTGAATCACAGATTTGTGAACTAGAACAAACTTTGCCTGTCATCTCATGTGATTCAGGGAAAAAGGAGAAGGCAAGTTCTTGATACATAAGTTTGACTTTCCTGAGTTGATGTAACAGTCTTCACACTTCCTTTCTCTGTTCAGAAGCAGCCCCCTAAGATGGAGTGCAGTCCTGATGAAGCAAAGGATAGAACGCCACGCAAGCAGCAGTTGCAGAGCACAAGAAATAAGGACAGAAGGGTAATGAAAACAAGATTTGAGGAAATGGTATGTAAATATTTTGATTTCACAAATTTCATTTGTCTCTCACCTGCTTTAAATGGAACTCATGCTGAATTGCCTCTTATTTGAGTCTACATTGGTTTGGTTTCTTAGTTGATGCAGCAGCCAATAATTTTACTTCCTTTTTATGTGCAGAAATATGATGAGAATAGTGAGAGTGAGTCACAGGTGGATGGACCTTGGATAGACATATATGATTTCAAGAAAAATGATGAGATTGGGTCAAACCCTGACTTTGGTGATGATTCTGAGTCTGAGGATAGCACAGGGAAAATGATCGAAGAAGTTAAAAGTCTCAAACTAAGGCTGTCTGTAAGCAAGAAAGAAAATGTAGCTCTTAGAGCATCAATTAAAATTTCAGAAGAGAGCAGGTTAGCATCACTGGAAAAATGTAAAAAAATGAACAAAGACATAGAGCTGTTAAAGAAAGAGGTGCAGCAACTAAGGAGCCAGAGAGGCCAGCAGACTCCACAGGAGATTAGGATGAAATCCCTGCTTATTGAAGCAAGGAACTTGCTAGATAAAGGTCAGATAATAATTTTAGTTTGTATGATGGCACATTGTAGACAAGCATCTGTTCTTCGGATTTTTTTTTTCATTTCTTAAAGCACATGAAAGTTAATTCCTTTTAGTGTAGAGCTTATCTGATTGTGTTTTCTTCTGTATTAGGTCTTCGAGATGGAAATATTGCTGCTTCTACTCCTGTCTCTCCCATTCCTCAAGCAACTGTAGTGAGCAGCTCACCAAGGGGTTAGATAATAAATTTTTTGTATTGGTGTACTGTTATTCTCCAGTTAGCAGCAAGTAATTGTGTTCTTAATAATACCTGTTTTTCTCTCTGTTCAGCCAAAGTTAGCAAAACCCTCTTTTCTGCGCACACTCATTCTTCTGATGAGGATGAGAAGCCTAAGAAGACCCTGAATCCCCGAATCCCCATCGAAAGGAAGTCAACTAGCAAAGCCCAGGAAGGGCTCTCTCATCAGGAAATTGTTAGAATATCTGAAGAAGTGCAGGAAGACATCCTAAATAAAAAGCCAATGAAGAAGGATTCTTCAGGAAGGGTACGTTTTTAATACGATACTTAAAGTTTTTTGTGTGTTTTTTTTTTCTGTTGGATTGGAGGAGAGCAATTTTATGTAGCATGAAGTATTATTCACTTCCAGTACTTGGGCCTGCAATTGTCAAAGCATGAAAGCATGTAGTCTTTTGGGTTTCCTTTCTTTTACGCAGTCCCCTAGCATATCATTTCACTACAGTTGTTTAACTCAAATGCCTTAACATTTATCTTTGTTTACAGGTGTGTATTGGTAATCATATCAGGCTCTCTGAAGCAAAATGGAAAAAGATTAAATGCCAAACAAAAAATTCTTTGTTTATAACGAAATTGGCCACATGTGCCTATGGGCCGGAAGAATTAAAGCAGAGGACCATAGGTTCAAGCAAAACGAAAAGAGTTGCTACTCCAGCAAAAGTAGACACATTTGTTGGTAAGTAACTATCTTATTGAATATTTGATCAGTTTCTTGCAAAACCACCATTCCATTGGAATATCTTTTTCCATTGCAAATTACTAAATATTTCTTATTTTCATAGCTGCATTAAGAGGAAAACTTTTGGCTGAAGATCCTACGATGCCAAACATCGAGGAGATGTCTGGTACTGCAAAAAAAATCCTGGGACAGAAGATGCAGGATGAGGCACGGCCTCCCAAAGCACTAAGTAAGTTTTCTTCTCCTAAATTGAAGCAGATCAAAGTAAAGTTGTGTGAAATGTTGTAAATAAGTAAAGGTTTCATGGATAGTTTTATTTTTAAATCAAAATATAGTTTCAGTTGAATTGATAGTATCCAAATTCCACAAGTGCACTCTTTGTACTACAACATTTTTAGTTATATATTTGTGTCATTAATTCTGTTTTAATCTTAATGTTTTTATTTCCAGCAAAGAAGTCCAAGACTGCTGATGAGTAAACGATTTTACATTTGAATATGTTCATTTATTTCAATTAAAAACAGGTTTGTTTTTCTTTTTGTTCTGGAGGACCTTTTAGAATAAAAGGCTTATGTGAGTACTAGCATATATGTGGTTTTGTTTCTTCTTTTGAACATTCCATACCCCTAGACACCTCTGGAAAAGTCAAATCCACAGCAGCAGGCCGAAAGTGGATTTTATGCTCTGGATTTTTTCCAGATGGATACTTGAAATCCATCTGGATTTGGATTCTATGCTCTGGAATTTTTCCAGATGGATTCTTAAATTCCATCTGGATTTGGATTCTATGCTCTGCATTTTTTCCAGATGGATTCATAAAATCCATCTGGATTTTTTCCAGATGGATTCATAAAATCCATCTGGATTTGTTCCAATTACCAGATGTGTTTTTGAATTCCATAAGTATCTAAACCCAGAATGGAAAAAGTGAATTTCCATATGTAAATTTTCCACTCAATATTCCATATGGAATTTAAAGCTGGGCAAACCACAAAACTGATTAGCACGATATTAATGGATTAAAAATCTCAAACAAATTAATTTTAAGGAAGGGAATTTTAAAAAACAAAAACATTGTATATTATGGTTAAATGTTCGGGATGGTAAGTTGCACATGTAAGTTTAGGCATACATTATGGTACATTCACATGGTATGAATTCTATGAACCTCCGGAGAACAGATTGCCTTTGAAATTGACTTCACTAAAATACAATACAGTTTTTATGAAATGGTAGGGAAACTTACTTTGTGGAATTCTTGAAAATGTGAATGGTCCGAACGAGAGATTTGGTCTTGATCTGAAAGCTGATTTTCTTTAACATCCTCCTGTAAGAATGAATCACAAACACAAGTTTAATTTATCGTTTTTATATAAATTTGTAGGATACAAAAATGACTGTTGCTGCACAGTACGAGAACACAGTGTCTACAGTTCAGGGAAGCAACTTATTCCAGACTCTTGCGTATAATTATAGCACGCTCAACATTCCAGGCTTACTTCCACATTCAACCCTTTTATTAAACAGGAAAGTTATTCGTTTACATGGACTTAAATAAAGTTACTATACCGTCTTTTTCCTTTTGGCTTCAGAAGGCTGCATGAAGTTCTGCCTATTGAGGGTCTTGTTGCTAATTTTGGTATTTTGGTACAAAAATCTCTTGTAGCGAGTAGGAAGGGTCACAGGAATTTTCTCGTCGTCATCCGAGCTACCCGAAGACATTTTCTCTCTTATCCCTGGAATCAATAAAAACAAACCTTATCACAATGTATTCCCCTAACCTGCATTAGGCAAATGATACATCCTAACAAGAGAAGAAAAACGATTATAACCCACAAGAAAGATACTTACGAATGCAATGTTTTCTTCTAAAAAGCCGCGCTAAACGATTCGTCGACAAATAAAACACAATAGTAGAATAAAATGTTAAAACCTTCCTATCGCGGAAAGAGCATGCCCAGCCCCGAAAGGACACAAACACCGGCCAGTCTGAGTCTGCAGCCTGTTCTCTTCGCTAGTTCTCGAAATACCCACCAGAGCGAACTGCATGACATTTGGCACTACACCCCAGCAATGGCGATACTCCTCTCTGAAACGTACATTAGTGAAAGCTCACTTTCAGAATAACATTCGAATTAACTGTGGGAGTTTGTTGGATTTCTCACAATTTTTCGTTGTGAACATCTTTTTCTTAATAAAACTCCTGAAAGGAGCATATTTGATGAGGAACTTGCATGTGGGATGCAGTGAATCCGCATGGAAAATGTGCTCCCGGTGACATGTGGGAACAAATTCATGTGGGATTTCACAGCATTTCATGTGTGGGTATTGAGATCCTGTGGGTATGGCCTAAGTGGGAACAAAAATCATGTGGGATTTCACAGTATTTCATGTGTGGGCATTAAGATCCTGTGGGTTTAGTCGAAGTGGGAACCAAAATCATGTGTGATTTCGGTGTGGGGGCGCTGTTCCATGTGGGACATTCGTACGATCCCACATGAAATGGCTCCCACAATCCTGTGGGACGTGTGGGAATTTTAGTCAGGGTGCCGGTCCGGTCACCAACACATCGCGCACGCACGTCAAGTTAGAGTGGGCCGTTTAAACAAAAGTTTTAAAATCTCATGACGGCTAGTGCTAATATTTGTCTATGACCTATAACATGATTTTAAAAAGAAATTTGGGATTTTTCGGCCCACGGGAAAAGGTCGCGAAATCGTTTCAAAGATGCCGACGTCCAAATCCTGAAAAATCGTCGCCCGCGACGCTAGGGTGGTCAAAATCCGCAAAGTGGGGTGGGGGTGACTCTTCAAAAGTTTCATTTTGGCCTTCCAAAAATGTGTGCAAAACCGGAAATCTGTCGGACAATATTTAGAGGTCGCGCAGGGGTCACGAAGTGCCCTTGAACAGTAAAAATCAATGTTTTTTGAAAATTCTAAAAAGCATGTCTAGGTCAATCTGGCCAAATTAGGATCCTTTGGAATTGATTTTTACTACAATATGAATGATTCTGTGCATGTGCAAGTTACGTATGATTTTATGATTAACAATGCACTAATTGTGCTCAATAATGCACAAAATCATGCAAAACTTGTGTCATTTCACGTGCAATTTTGAATTCACCTTGTACGGTTTGGCAATGGTAATATGGTTAGCACAATTCAACGACACACGCAGACGCTGCAAAGACCTCCTCTTTTGTCCTTACGCTGGAACGCACTTGTATCTAGAGGTATATCGCCTAGACCTCGAGAAGCGTGCCCTGTTTATGTTCATACCTGAAAAGCGTTCCTGTAGCCAAGGATTCGCCTTTACGACATTAGATCGATACTCTCCATAGTGATATGACAGTTCTTCTGAAGCACTGATATCTCGTTTGGCAAAGAAACAAATGTGAGGGTTTTTGCCAACGGTCACACATTTAGGCTCTAGGTTCCCGTCGCTACTGTGGTTGATGAGGCGCCCAAGAAATATTGATTCCGTTGTGGCATCAATACTAAAAAGAAGGGACTAATGTAATGTAAAGTAAAGGACCAACGCCTCTCATCACTTTGGATTTTTCGAACTAGCGTAAAAGTTTACTTTTGTTTACACAGTCTTACCATAAGCGGCGATTCTTGTGCTGAAAATAAAAAAGATACGAGCGGTGTGGGTCATAGAATCTTTCGCGAGCCAATGCATCCTTCGCTTTTATTAGTTCTCCTTTGTACTCTATGACGTAATCTCCCGTTTTAAACGGTCTGGCTGCCATTACACCTTTTCCTTTTGAATGAAAATTTTTCACCTGTGCAAATAAAAGATTTTTAAAATCTTAATTATGAAATGTATAGTTGAAGAGAAATAATGACAATGTACATAAGAGAGCTGACAGAAAGGTCGTGGAGGACTTCGTAGGTGGCAGACGGGACGAACCGCGTGCAAGTCAGTGTCCGACCCACTAGCACAGGAACAACCACTCCGATCAAGCAAAGTTTGAAAATTCAGTTTTATGTACCGGCCCAGAGCCGGAGTCAACTAAACCACTTGAAAGCGTTTTCCCTGGGTAGCCGAACGAGCTCATTGAAAGGAGTAGCGGATCCAGGAGCGGCTTCAGGGAGGGGCGATGTCCTGCTTTTTGCCTACTTACAGGCGGAAAAGTTACGCCGGTTGCCTACATTTCGGGCGCCCTTCTGCTGAGGCCCAGGGGGGGGGGGGGCCCCACGCCCCCATCGCCCCCCCCCCCCCCCCCCGTGGATCCGCGCCTGATTGAAAGCTTTTCAAAGCCCCAGTAAAATCTGAGGCCGGCGCGAGACCGACATTGGGCGGGTCCGACAAAGATAGAGCGTGGCGACAACTGAGGCGAGCGAGCGAGACAAACCTATGAGGTCGTGATCGGCCGCACCGCTGCTGATACGCTGACTGGAGCTGCCCGGACGGCAACCTTCCCTAGGCGAACGCTGCCGGAGGTTCCAGCGCTCTCAGCGTTCCGATCCAAGCCTGAGCGCTTACGCTGCCTAAGCTTATAGCGCTGGCAGGCGCGTAGCCAGACAAATGCTTTTAGGGGGGATATGTCGCACTCATTGCCCCCGCCCCCCCCCCCTTCCGGTAAGGACATATGGAAGCTTCTATATGTCCTTACCCCCCGGTAGAGGGCTGGTAGAGGGGGAAGGGACGGGAGGTGATGAGAATTATAGACTGCGGTGGTGCGAAAATACATATTCTGCAAATATACTGAGATGGTAGGGCCCCGCAGCCCGCAGCAGCCTGGCTCACACCGGTGGCTCACCGCGGGGCCCCGGGAGGGCTCAACTGCAGCCGGGCCCAACGACAAGCCCGTTTGGGGCCGAAATTTCGAGGCCCTGTGGGGCCCAAGGGCCCCGGTCGAGACGGAGCCCTGGCGAGGATTTTCCGTTTCCCGCCGTGGTCACTCCCACCCTGCGATCCGTCTGAACCAGTCTGCAACCCTTCGCAGGGGCGTAAGTGCACAGCGCCCGGTTATAACATCGAGTCATGATTTAATCTATGCTGAGCCGCGATGGTTCTCACATTTGGCCCGCACACCGGAATAGTTTGACCCCAGCTTCTAGCTTCTGTGCCTCCACTTGCCGCTGTCTGATCGCACCCAAATTTGGTACAGCTTTGTCCCACCCGTCCAACTAATTTTCCATTTCGACAATCACCCTATTCCAGGACCATCCTGGAACTGGGAGGTCGAGGCCAGTAGGCCAGTCGGGGCGCGTTTGGTTCTGGGAAAATCAGGTCACGCGCTCACCGTGTCTTTTGAAAAATCTTTGTATCTCCTGGCCGGGGAAGGCGCTTTGAAAGTGGTTTAGTTGACTCGAGCTCTGAACCGGGCAGCTTTATGACAGCGGATCGCCGCCGTAATTAAAAGGTACAGCCATAGGTCTGATTACTGGCGTGGAGGGGGGGGGGGCATCCGATACCTCCTAAGCATTTGCGCTCATCTGCCAGCCGCCTGCCACAAAAGCGCTCAATTGGCCGGTATCCTCCACAAAACCGCTCATTTGCAGACCGCGCTACTCAATACCGCTCACCTGGAGACTGTGCTACACATTAACGCTCATCTGCAGACCGCGCGGCAAATGAGCGGTTTTGTGGAGGATACCGGCCAGTTGAGCGCTTTTGTGGCAGGCAGCTGGCAGATGAGCGCAAATGCTTAGGAGGTATCGGATGCCCCCCGGAAAAAAAGCCATCGGCGCCTGGAAAGCAGTCAACCCACACACCATTCAACCAGTAAGTAGGCAACTAGCGCGACATGCCCCCCCCCCCCGGCTAAACGAAGATCCTGAACTCGCCCCTACGTTATCGGGACAAAAGCTGTGCAAACTGGTCGATGCCCGAGTGATTGTTCCCTTATCCACTATCCTCCACCCACGTCTTCCCGACTTCCACTTCTCTTCCATTTTCCCGCTAAGGTTTGAAACCACAAAAAGGCGACTAACCAGAAAGCCTTCCTCTTTGGCGGAGATAGTGTCAAGTGTCACATGACCAGAAACTTCTCCTATGAACAGAAAAAAACAGGACACTATAGACAAAATATTTTATGAGAAATTGTGTGGGGTCTGAAGGTTTTGCACACGACCTCCACGGCTGCGCTGCACGATCTTCTCCACCATCGACCTCGTCCAGGCCTATCACGAGATACCCGCGCCCGTCCTGCGCCCGCGCCGGACCGCGCTGAAACGCCCCCCCCCCCCCCGGGCCCGCCAGCCAAAAGACGCATAGCTCGACACTGCAGTACACTGCGAAAAAATCTGGGCGCATATCGCAGACATGCACTACACTACCTAGACGACACCACGCATAACACAATAAGTGCGAGAGAGAACACACATTTCGCCAACGAGAGCGACAGAGAAAGATGCACAGCTCAGAAAACAGCTGACACTGCAGTACACTGCGAAAACACAGACACGGTGCATTTCCTCCGCGCGCGGACACCCGGCACGCGACATGCTGACGTCACCGAAATATGACACCTGCCCCTGGGAGGTAGGCAACCCCCAACCCGCAACCAGGGGACCCCCTTACTACTGGCACTGTCAGGTGACAGTCCAGGCGGGCGAGCACGAGGCAGTGACGCTTCCGCTGCTCGTCGCCGGGGGCCGGGGACCCTTCCTCATTGGACGGGAATGGCTGGACAGTCTGGGTTTTCGCGTGTTGGCACCGACACCGATCACGAGACCCGTAGGAACCCGAAACCCGGTTGGCGTCGTAGAGAGGTCTAGTGGAGAACCAGTGCCATTTGAAACCGAGTTTGAGTGCTTTCGGCCAGGACTTGGAACGTACCGAGGCCCGAAAATGCACATCAGCCCGGGGCGCGAGGTCAAGCCGATCTACTTGCGTGCTCGGCCTGTACCGTTCGCAAGACGGGAGCGGGTTGAGGCAGAGCTGACGCGCCTGGTCGAGATGGGAGTCCTGTCACCGACGGACCAGTCCGACTGGGCCACGCCGATCGTGGTGGTGGACAAGCCGGACGGTACAGTCCGCATCTGCGGTGACTACAGGAGTACAGTCAACACTGTAGTCAAGCCGGAGGGATACCCCTTGCCGACCCTAGATCAGACTTTTGCGAGGTTAGCGGGCGGGAATTTTTTTTTTTTTTTTTTTTTCAAAATTGACTTGACCATGGCGTACAACCAGGTAGCGGTTGAGTGAAGCGGGGCTTCGCATCAGGCCGGGCAAAAGCCTGTTTCGGGCGGCTCGGGTGCGCAATCTCCCTCCTCCATTTGTTCGGCGCCAGTGCTCCGCGGCCATGAGGTGCGGCGGAAGAGATCAACGGACGCTTCGGCGCCTGGTGTCGGAAGCCACGTGTCGCCCGGGAGGCCAGGGCCAGAGCCGCAGCTGAGCGGTCCCTGGCCAGGGCCACCGGTGCAGCCGCTGGCATCCCCAGCAGCTCGACCACCAGCACCGGGGCCATTCCAAGGACCACCCCGCGGCGGGAGCAGGCATCGCCATCCAAGGCGACGACGCCCGCGTCGGCTGCTAAGGCTAAGCCGTCGGGGGCTACACACCACCGCGCGCGAGGCCAGCAGAACCCAGCACGCCCCGACTCCACACGGCGTCGCCCTCAAACTGGACCACGGCCGAGGCCGGACGAGCCAGCTCGGGTCCGCGGGCCGGGGCGGGACAGCCCTGGACCGTCCCTGGCGGTCCGCCGCCAGCGGCAGGCGGCAAAAGCACAGCTGGAGGCAGCCCAACGTCAGCGGGACCAGGCCGCACGGGCCCCGCAGGCGGCTGAACGAGCTCTGGAAGGCGCACATCAAGACTTCGACGCGTCATGGGCGCGCAGGGTGGCCGGCCGTCGGGTCCTGGCAGCGCCGGAAGAAGACAGCGCCCGCCTTGCCAGGGAAAGCCCCAACCGGGCCGAATCTCCAAGAGGAGCAGGACGTCCGCGGCGACGGCGAGCGGCCAGGAGGCCCGCTCGCTACCGCGAGTGGCTCAAGAGTGCGGAAGCGCGAGGCGACAGCCAGCGCCCCGAGCCCTTAACCGCGAGGCCGACGCCAGCGGAAATAATGTTGTTCTGATTCTTGTATTACCCATTGTGAACTAATACACAGATGTCTGTTTCTGTTGTAATCATTATTGTTATGTGAAATAAAAGACTTGGGGGGGGGGGGGGGGGGGGATGTGTCTGCAGTCAAAGGTTGGCAGCGCCGTAGTTCCGGGTTCCGCCACCAGGGAGCGCCAAGCCCTACCTGGGAGGCGGGCCCGGCGGGCCCGCAGTAGCCCGGAGGTGCGAACCGGAAGCCATTCCGTTTGTGAGAGTACCGAGTAGCACATCATCGCTCCCGGGACAATCTCAAGTGAAAACTACTTTGGTGAGTGTCTTTGAACTATCCCCTTCCCTACGCCAGTCACAAGGAGTTGAGGACACAACAGTAGTACATTTAGTTGTTCCTGCATCCATTGTAGTCCTTCCCATGCCAGGGCCAGGCCTCGCTACTTTATTATTGTCGCTGCCTGCGCCAAGACGACGCCTGAGGTGTAGGCAACCCAACCAACCTCTAGCGGTCTGTATAATTGTCATACCCACCTCGCGAAATCTGGCAAAATCCTCACATCCTCCCTCGCCCACCCCTACTGGAAGAGGAGAAACAACAGACGGAGAGAAGTCTCGAGAGAAGTGGACGAAAAGTCTTCGCGACGTTTTCGCGGTGTGCAACATAACATTCTACCCGCCCATAAGGTGTGTGTGTGTGTGTGTGTGTGTGTCTATGTACAGCAAAAGGGTTGAAGTCATGTACTTGGTCAATCTAGTAACCTCATTTCGCACCATGTGTTTGCAATGTATAAACCCATGTTATGGAATTGTTTGCCTGTACTCATTCTCCGAATTAAAATTTTTACGATCCAGGTGTGGAGGCAGATAATATCCTGAGCGAGGATGGGTCGGTTCAATCTGGAGCACAGAACTGGCACAGTGCATCTCCAGGTATGCTATCAAAGATTGTAAAAGATTTGGGGATAAGGGGGAAAAAATGCACGCAACTTACTTGACCATTGCATTATTTCTGATATGGTATAATTACGTCTGATTCATCAGTGAGAAATTTTGATGTCCCAGATATGGTTGCTGGGTGCTGTTTTGTTCCCCTATACAAACCTGAAGTTTAGTGGAAGAATTTTGAAAACTGTGAATTCAACGTAGTATTTGAAAGCCAATGTTATTAACCTGTTACAATAGGGATTTGGAAAAGTCATGAGTCCATAGACACTGTTCCTCCATTCTACAACATTGTCCTCATGGACTAGCATTGTTACATTTTCAAAATTGTACATTGTGCACAACATATGGACTCGTTTGGATAAGTGGCTGAAAGACATTTGCTGGGACGGCTTAAGGCCTATCAATGCAAAGTGAATGCACAAGTGAACTGAATCACAACAAAGTTTTGCAAGGAAGCATTTAAACAGTGCAGATGTATTTTATTTGAACTACACTTTAAAGTGCATACTGAAGTTCGAATAATAAATTGATTGTAAGACTATGTAAATACTATGTACATACACATGGCTAAGAACATAGAAAAGACTATTTTGTAACAAAATACTTAACACATACCTGAAGAAGTGTACTGAAGATTTGTCACCACTGGCTGGAGGGCTTCTCTGTTTGGTTCATTAAACCTGGAATATCAAATTATATCCATAAAAGAAGAGAAACTATTCAAAATAAAATTTCTTGGTAAACAAACATCACAGTGATAATTTTTTTATGTCTTAGAAATGGATTACTAGGCGTTGTTTTGTTCTTCATAACTTGCAAAGACCATTATAATAATTTGGAAAACTGTGAGTTTCAGAAATCACAATTTTCCAAATTATTCCACTAAACTTAATGGTCTTTGCAAGTTATGTAGAACAAAACAACGCCTAGTAATCTAAGACAGAAAATATTCTCACAGTGATGTTTGTTTCCCAAGAAATTTTAATTTAAATAGTTTTTCTTCTTTTATGGATATAATTTGATATTCCAGGTTTGATGCGTAATGAACCAAACAGAGAAGCCCTCCAGCCAGTGGTGACAAATTGGCAGTATACTTCTTCAGGAATGTGACAAGTATTTTGTTTCAAAACAGTCTTTTCCAGGTTCTCAGCCCAGTGTATGTACATAGTATGTACATCGTTGTACAATCAATTTTTTACTATTCGAACTTAAAGTGCACACTTGTGAACACTTGTGAACACTTTAAAGTGCAGTTCAAATCAAATACATCTGCACTGTTTAGATGGTTCCTTGCAAAACTTTGTTGTGATTCAGTTCACTTGTGCATTCACTTTGCATTGATAGGCCTTAAGCCATCCCAGCCTATGTCTTTCAGCCATTTATCCAAACAAGTCCATATTTTGTGCACAATGTAAAATTTTGAAAATGTAACAACGTTAGTCCACGAAGACAATATTGTGGAATGGAGTAGCAGTGTCTATTGACTCGTGACTTTGCCAAAATCCCTATTGTAACGAGTTAATAACATTGACTTTCAAATACTACTGTGTGGTTTCAGATGTTTCCTTTCACTTGCATTTAACACCGTGAGTTTATTTAAACAAAGTCATCTGAATTTCTTTGAATTGTTGTCCACAAATGATTGGCACAATGGATAGGTCGGAGCTATTAAGGATGTATTACACATTCATTAACTCCAATCTAGACTACGGAATTATGTAGAAATCAATCCATCTATTAAAAAACAGACTGCTAGATTTTTCTGAAACCAAAATTGGCTGTGATGTCTGTGGCCGACGGCTATTCCAATGGCTATCCCCAGCAATAATTTGACTAAAAGAGTCTTCATTGTATAATAGTCCCCGGAATCCAAGAACATAGGCCCCCCTGCTGTGTCAAGTAAAGAAAAATGTGGTGGCCAGGAAAGTCAAGGAATGTCTCAAGGCAAATAAACTTCAGCCTCTAGCTGCACTCAGTGCACAAGTCTGAAATTATAGACCATTTATTACAGGTTAAGAATTGTATTACTTAAGTCTGGTTCATCAGAGTCTGGAATCTAGATGATAGGTGGTACACAAAAATTCAGGACATTAAGAAGTGACTCTTCACAGGATACAAACAGGAAATACAGAGGTAATCAGGATACTCTCAACATACTCTGTGTGCAGTAGAATTTTTTTTAAAAAGATGGTGAGAGGGAAGTCACTGACACCAAAAACAGTTAAAAGCATTCATTGGACAGGATTGGGGGCTCATGTTCACCAAAGCAGCGATAACAATAGCAATGGAGGTGATATAAGGAACAATGCTATGACTTTTTTTTGTACTCAAGACATGATACAGTTTCATTCTCTGAATGACATTCTGGAAACCATCAGCTCACTTTCTACAAAAATGGCTTTGTCATAAACCTGAGGCTGCACACACTAACAAAAATGTTACTGTTTGTTTTCTCTTGTAATGAGAGTGCATCTTGATTCTGCACTTTCAACACACTTGTTCAACAGTAGGAATTTCAAAGGAATCGAGGACAACGCGAGTTTTGAAAAATGGCATGAAGCACAATGGCATATTCATATTTAAATGCTCCCGTGATGGCCAGAAGACACAGGCTTTCAAATTCATGGCCAGTAGTTCAGTTGTTCTCCTGTTTACTTTAAATATAAAACAGATAAAGTTAGAAAACTTCAATTTCATTTAAATTTTGTCAGTCATAATTATTTATTCACTCATTGTGAGCAGCCCCTTCCTAGCATCACCTATTTCTCTTAGTACAAGCTAGACCATGTCACACAGTCCAAAGTTTGAAACTTTATGCCCCTAAATGCCATGAAATTAGAGTCTACTTTTTAGAAAGAAACGAGTGTTTCACGCTTGGAAACCTCCTTGCACTGAAAGCCCCCACTGTTGCACTGATCTCTGTGAGAGGTATAAGAAAATATTGCACACTGTTCAAAATTGTTGGGGATTTGTCAAGATTGTCAAAATCCACACTAATACTGCTAACACCACCGCTGTTGCTGGCGTTACTCTCAGTGTTTGTTTGCCAAAATATTGAATTCTTCCATAGCATGTTGGACAGCAGACACAGATGGATTCTCAGGGTAACTAAAAACACTTTCACCATCTGAACAGGAAATGCCCTGGAGTTGACTGTCTAGTTCAATTAAAATGGAGTGGACAGTTGTTTCCAGTTCTCCACTTTCAGTTGTCTCCAGTTCTTCTGACACAGAGAAACTGTCATCTGCACTACTTCTGAAAGAATAATTGTAAACAGAAATGTAAAAACGGCATAAGTAATGTTGACATTTTACTTAAATTTAATGCTGACAAAAACTGACGTGCAAAGCTTATTATTTTATGGGAAAAGGATCATGCCATTTACCTGCTTGCATCAGAATGTAAACTTGTGACATTCTCGGTTTGGTGAGTAACTTTCGTCACACTGGCAACTGGCAGTTACTTTGGAAAGTCTTTCTCCACTTTGAATCTATTTCTTTCCATTCTGTAGATATGAAACAAAGAAAAAAATATTACCATTACATAACAAAAATTAAAGGGATAAAAATTTGAAATAAATAAAGCTTAGGTAAGAAGCCAGAATCCACAGACCGTTCATTGCCAATCATAGTACGTCGAATGGCTTTTTTCAGGTTACAAAGCCGCTTCCAAGTTGAGATGTGTTCAACAATTCTAGGGAAGCAGTGCAATGTGAAACCAGTTTTCTTGTCATTGTAGCATTCAGGTACTGCACAGCGGCGTCCACCAAATTGTCTGGGAATGTCAGTATGTGGAAGGTTGAACAAGGGCACAGCACCAACATTGAGTGCATCTGTAATTAAGAATATTTTATTTCAATAGAGTTCTTTCAAGGCACTACTTGTGAAAAGCAAACAAAATTTCCTTACCTTGGAATCTAAAGGCGGCTGCCTTGAAATGATTCCTGCAGACGTACGAGTACTTTTTTTAAAGGGTCTGTTAACCTTACATGCTTGTTTCCAAGTCGTTCAAAGCTCAGTGTTGCTAGGAAATAGTAATAAACTGCCCCTATATCAACAGACAGGGACCGCACACTTTTTTCTGTTACGGATGGGGACCTTGATGTTATAAATTTCTTCTTCCAATGAGTAGCTATCGCTTATGATATGATATGAAGTTTGAAAACTATGGGCGCCTTTAACCTCAACTGCACCAACGGTGGTGGTGGTGGTGGTGTATGTGGTGGTGAGGTGGAGGGAGGGGGGGGGGGGGGGTAGCCCAGCCCAGCCCAGAGGGCCCGAAGCGCGCACTGTCTGGCGTCGGCCAGGGCTAGGAAACTTGGGCGAGGGGTATGAGGGGCTGTTGGGCAACAATGGCCGCCAACTCACAACATTGAAATCCCACAAAAGAAGGTAAAACATCCAAAAATTATTCTTTTTCGAAATTATGGAGTTAAAATGAGTGACGATCGCAAAATAAATTACTAGAACTGTTTAGAAGACCTCAGATCAATTAATTGAGCATTTTCAGATAAAATATTTATCGTGTGTAATGTTATGTAGGCCAAACTGTTGTATTCATTATTTGCAGCAATCGTCATTCTGTGTCTGAGTCTTTTACGGTAAGGTCCGCCAATTTTTTGTCTAACATTTTTTTCGTAAATTTTACGTTTTTAATGAAAATTAATTGTCGGCATCTAGTTCTTGAGTAATGGCACTTGAAATTGGGTAGATCTAACCATTATTTTGGACATTGTATTGTACTAATTTGTATGTGATTCTGACAAGCATATGTCAGTGGGAGGTTATAGGTTCTTTCCTTCATATATTAAATTACCTTACCCCATTCACTGCTCATTAAGTGTCTTGTAACTTTGTATTGCCCACTTTTATCCTCTTTCCAGTTTTTAGGTGCTTTTCAGGGAAGTTAAAGTGTAAGTACTGGATTGTTTTCTCTGTCTTGTGTTGTAGCGAGAAGTCAGACTTTTCACAGAACTTCATGATGGTGAAAATTACGGACAATGGCGAAAGAGGAAAAAGCCTGAGAGGTTTTACCTACAAATCCTCATACTGTAAGAGAAAGTGTGTGATACCTGCGCCTGAATGTGGCAGTACCTCAAGTAGGAGTATCAGTTTCAAGCGCTTTCCTGTCCATGATAAATTAAGGTATGTGGTAAAGTACTTGTAAGTCAATCTCTTTTAACATATGCTTGATGTAGTTTGAAAGTTGCACATCGCTGTTAATTAACCGTTAATGTGCACCTCTCATATTTTGCAGATTCCTACTGCATCAGATGATGTCACTTAATTACCCCTCAGTTTTATTTCCCTGTCTCACACATCTGTGAATCATTTCCCTATTATGGTACTGTTTAGATCACAGCAGAATTGAAAAAAATTGGTAACACAGGGGATGCATAACATGCATTTGTGATCATGACAAGTGGGTGAAGAATCCCAGCATTGTAATATTTATGCCTCAGAGTAGATTGAATATCTCGTTCAAAGCTGTAAAGTAAAATGTACCGTGAATTATCTATATTGAATTCCAGTAATCTGCATTTATAATCAAACAAACAGTGTAGGGACCTGTGGATAAATGAATGTTCTGTAATACTTGAAGTTTGTGAAGCGTCCGCGCTGTGGACTTCAATTCAAATTAGTTAACATTCCATCCCAGATGATGTAAAATAGATTTTGGAAAGCAGTGTAGGGACCTGTGGATAAATGAATGTTGTTCTTTACTTCAAGTTTGCGTAGCGTCCGCGCTGTGGACTTGAATTCAAATTAGTAAACATTCCATCCCAGTTGATGTAAAATAGATTTAGGAAAGCAGTGTAGGGACCTGTGGATAAATGAATGTTGTTCTTTTCTTCAAGTTTGCGTAGCGTCCGCGCTGTGGACTTGAATTCAAATTAGTAAACATTCCATCCCAGTTGATGTAAAATAGATTTAGGAAAGCAGTGTAGGGACCTGTGGATAAATGAATGTTGTTCTTTACTTCAAGTTTGCGTAGCGTCCGCGCTGTGAATTTGAAATCAAAATAGTTTAACATTCCATCCCAGTTGATGTACAATAGACTTGGAAAGATTATAGTGTTGTGTGGATTATGAACTTTGTTGTCTGCTCAAATTTGGGAAGCCACATCAGTCTTCATGTGATGCTTAGGGCATAGTCCATACATGACCCATGTTAGAAGTTCCTCTTCTTCTGATGTGATTTAAAAAGTACCAGGTTAGAAAAGTGACAAACGGAATGATCTAGTAGGGAATTAAAATGAAAGCTGTAGTTGTGAAATCTTTGCACATTTGCCATGAATGTAAACCTTTCATATTTTTCAGATTCCCAGTGCATTACATGTCATCTCTTAACCCATCATATGCGATTCCTTACCACAGATTTCTTTGTTCACTTCCGTATTCTAATATTGTTGTAAGCATAACTGAAGTAGAAAAGCTTTCAACACAAGGTATATATGAATCATTTTCTGAATATTTTATCTTGATTGAAGTGGTTTGATAAGGGGTCGTTCACATACCACGTGGTATTCGTCAGGGGGAGGGGGTCGACCTAGTACCACTCAGTGTCACGTGGGAGGGGGGGGGGGTCTAGGCTGTGTCACATGGTATTTTATCAAACATCTAAACTGCGGCTATACGCGATGATGAAGCCACCCTATTGCACAAAATTCTCGGGAACACGTCTACCAGGCCGTGCACCGTAGGGCAGCGCCCGAGTCTGAGGTGCCCATTGGCAGGACCAGAGGCCGTGGCTCGCGCGGCCAGGTCCGTCGGCGCCGATTTTATTTATCAGTGGGTGACAAGTAGAGCGAGTGCACAAAAATACAATATTACTGATATTTCAGTGAATTCCAGTTTGTTTTCACTGTCTGCTGTGTGTTGTGTGAAGTTGATAAATTCAAAACAAAAATGACTTCAACATTTTTGCATCACCTTGGTAACAGATAAATTTTTAATATACATTTACCTGTCGTTTTTGTGTACTGTCTTCACCAAAAAGATACTTTAAGCTTAAATTATACCTTTGCGATTAATAATTGCAGGAATGAATGCAGATATATCATCAACTTCGCAGATAAAACAAAAACAGGCTAAATTACAAAAATTAAAAAATACCACGTGACTTTGGGGGGGGGGGGGGGGGTTCAGCCGGGGTACCACGGTAGGTCACGTGGGGGAGGGGGGGGGGGGTCAAAATTTGGCCAAAATCGTACCACGTGGTATGTGAACGACCCCTAAATGCAGCATACTTATATTCATTCTGTTTTGAGCACACTTTTCATTTCATGTTGGAAAAGATTCAATATCTTGTCTCAAGATAGGAAGTATAGTGTACTGTGAATTATGAATCTTGTTTAGTGGTCATAATTTGAGTAGCATTCCTACTCTAAATCTGAACTGCAATGAAACAAGATTCAGGGAAATAAGATAGGAACCTGTGGATATATGAATGTTCTTTAATACTTGAAGTTCGTGTAGCGTCCGCGCTGTGAACTTGAATTCAAATTAGTATACATTCCATCCCAGATGATGTAAAATAGATTTTGGAAAGCAGCGTAGGGGCCTGTGGATAAATGAATGTTGTTCTTTTCTTCAAGTTTGCGTAGCGTCCGCGCTGTGGACTTGAATTCAAATTAGTAAACATTCCATCCCAGTTGATGTACAATAGACTTGGGAAGATTATAGTGTTGTGTGGATTATGAACTTTGTTGTCTGCTCAAATTTGGGAAGCCACTTCAGATTCAATATGACTTTTAGGGAATGGTTCACATGTGACCTATGTTAGAAGTTTTTCTTAATCTGGTTTGGTTTGAGCAGTACCAGAATTGGGAAGTGTGTTGACGGTTGAAGTTATGGTAATTGTGACCATGTATGTAAACCCTCATATTTTTCAGATCACCATTGCATCACCTAACCCATTATTTTTTATTCATCACCCTACAATCTCTTGCATATTCTAACAGTGTTGAAATCAACACAGAATTGGAAGAAAGTGCTGACACAGGCTGCCTGAAGTATCTTATGATGACTAAATTAGGTAAAGAAGTGTAGCTTTCAGATATTTATGTAATATTTACTTAGGTTTTAACATTTGCTAGAGTAGATTCAATTCCTTGGGCCATTGAGAATTAGTAGTGGTGCGTTGCTTACTGTGTAACTTGTAACTTGCTTTTTGGGCAGAGGGAACGCATGCGTCCGCGCAGTGAACTCTATACCACTATGAATTCAATTTTACATTTCTACGCAGTACTAGCACCATAAGTTTACAGTGAATACATAGGTTATTTTTGGTACTTTGAATGTTAAAGCTAAAACAGATTTCACCATAGGGTACATAGGATATCCTTTAATGTTAAAATGCATGAACAGACCTTAATGATGTACAGCATCTAGCTCAAGATCAATGAGGAATAATTTCAGCTTCTTTTAGGTCTGTGTGATTGTCAGTCTTGCCTCTGTTTTTGCATCACTATTAGTAATTTCTAGCAAGTGATGCACATGATTCATTGTATAATCTGAATAGTTAATAGCTAAAGTTTCTTGAACCCCTCTCTGCAACTCTCAGCATTTGATTCTGATGGGTGTTTGAGCTGAATAGTGCATTCCATTCAGCATTGTCTACACTACACCAGTAAATGAAGACATGGTAGGCCTTCAGCATTGACTTTGTGCCTACACATTGTTCAAGTTCTTTCAATACCTGTCCTGAATATACTGGAAATCAATTTAACCCTGTTGAGGGTTTGGTCTGCAAATATCCCATGCAATTTACATCTTCCTGTCATCAATTATAATATCAGCGTCATTTTCTATGATTGATTACTGATAGTAGGTATATTTCTTTAGTCAGTTTCAGACTTCAAGTTTATCTTCATTTTGTCAATACTCAAGTGGTCAAACCATGATGTCTTCATGTCTAATTATCCATGTCTTTTACATTTTGTCCGTCATGAGCATGTCACCTACCCTCAGCACATTGCATATGTTTCCTGGTCCATGTCGGAATGTCACAGAAGGCCACACACATCTCATCTTATCAAAGATAAATTTATGAGTCACATTTTGAAATGTCTTGCTATGCAAGACCCAAAAGTTGATCTTGTTCGTTCTTTATACTTGAGCTGTATACTGCTTATTGTGAACCTCTGTTTTACCCATTATGTTTGATTCCCAGGTGTAAAACCTGGATTCGATTGTGTGGCCAGAAAGATCTTCTAAAGATGCCTCTGAAGAAGTTCTCAAATTACTACTTATGTCAGGAGCACTTTGCTGAGCAAGATATGTTTGGGAGTGGTTTATTGAAGCCTGGTGCCATCCCTTCCTTGAAATTGCCAGAGGCACTCGGTGAAGTGGAAATGAAGGATTGGGCTAATCTAAATATACCTGTCTCAGCCAACTGTGATGTTAATGCGAATGTGATTGTTCCAGTTCCTGTTGCAGATCCTCCAGTTTTGGTTCCTGAGCGTGTGATTAATGATCAGGATCTATTGCATCCACTGGCCTACAGTGACCTGCTTGTACCTGACCCAGTGCATTTTGTGATGGCACCTACACATCAGGGTGGCCCAGATTTTAAGGACTATGGAGGAAAAGGTAAACAGTGTTGTGCCATGGCTGTACAGGCAATAGCAATGGCAGTTCTTTTGGATCCTGCTGCCTGGACGACACATGCAATGGATTTGATTCTACAGCAGGGTAATGTGTTGCATGACAGAAGTACTAAAACAAATATGAACAATGTGTATGAATTTCTTTCCCCTAGTGATCTTAAGGAATTTTTTGTAAATGCTAATGAGGTCACACTTTCAGTTGGTAAAGGTATCTTGGGTTCTCACTGCGGTACTCTGGTTCACAAGTGTCTTATGACAGCTTTAGAGGAATGCCTATCCATCACTGGTGTTTCAGGAGTGACCATTACATCCCATGACTACACTCAATCTGCTTGGAGAATGAACGGGCTTTACTGGTTCTTTGATACACATTCTAGAGACCAAAGGGGCAAAATGGTTGAAGGTGAAGTAGGAAAGGCTTTTTGTGGCTGTTACAGGACGTTAAAAGATTTGTGCTGGGCCTATTACCAGAACTTTAGGCATCCAAATGGTGAGGTCAAGGAGAGCCACTTTGAAGTTACTCCAATCACTATTTCGTACATGCCCGTTGAAATCATCACACGTCCAATTCTTGACGAAACGATGGAGTCATTGGTGCCTGAACAGACGCAACTGGATCAACAGGTGTCTGACACACCTCCTTCCTCAGAACAAAATGTTGTTCAGCAAAATAGAGGTCAGAAAAGAAAGAGGGCCAAGGAAAGTATGCCTCGAGTGTGGTATAAAAGTGATTTGCCCTTAAAATTAATTACTACATCCTGTTACTGAAGTCATTGCTTATTAATTATTTTTCAACACAACCAGGCCCAAAACCTTGATGTCTACTATTTCTTTGTAACTTATATGTCATGATAGGGTATGTATGGTTAGTTGCCCTGCAAAATTTCAGGTCTCTAGGTGCCATAAGAGAAATGTTGGTTTTTGTAATATTTTGGTCATTTTCATGTTTGAGAGGTAACATTAGAAATGCTGAAGTGCTCAGTTTTAAGGATACAGTTGAGATTCAATTTTTATTTTTTTGCAAGTGCAAGATAAAGTGAGTCTAACACAAATGATCTGTAAACTTTTTATTTCATGGAAAGGTTACATATGGGTCGAAAAATCATTTGAGTGAACCATTTCTCAAAATTTTTGATTTGCTCTCTCTGGTTTTTTGTTTATGCAACACTTTTGAGTTCTATTTTTTGTACTATAATAACTTAAAAACAGTTGTATTTTTGTGTGAGAGTGCTTAATTAACTTAAATTTATCATCCTCTTTTTAAAAGTACTTTGTATCTCATAAAACTGAGCATTCCAGTATTTATAATGGCATCTCTCAAATATCATTAATTATATAGTATTACAAAAATTCAACTTTTTTCCTATGGGACCTAGAGACCTGAAATTTTGCAGAGGAACTTTCCACATGTACCATCATGGTGTGTACATTGCAAAGAAATTAGGGACATCGAGGCTTTGGGTCTGGTTGGGTTGAGATAAAATAACTGTCTTGACCACCACTTTTCTGTTTACCCTCAGGGCGTCGGGTGCAACTTCAATGGTTGTCCCAAAAAGATATTCTGTTGCATGCAGGGATGGAAAATTATGTGGATGCAGACAACTCCCATTTAAAATTGGTAAATGAAATTCAATCCTTACGGGCCATGGTACGTACCCAACAGAATACCATCCAAGGTCTCAGAAAAAAGACTAACAAACTTGAAAGGCTAAGTATAAAGGAGTTCTTGGAGAACAAAAATGTAAGTTGGAGATTAATCAACTTGGTGGAATGTCATGCACTTAATCAGCGCAGGAAACCCCGAGGACGCAGATATCCACATGATGTTAAGGCTGTAGGTGTTTCAATGGAAAAGGCAGGAGGCCGTGGCGGTCACAGTGTTGCCCAACAGATTTTGGACCTTCCTTCCAGGAGAACTACTCGCAAAATTGTACAGGACATACACATTGAGTGTGGGTTTGATGTAAATAGTCCTTTTGCCAGAACCCTCCAGAGTTTTACTGAAAATATGACCGAAACCCACAAAGTTGTTGGTGTGAACTGGGATGAGACCGATTTAATCCCATATTTAACTCTAAAAGATGGAAGTATAATTGGTTATGAAGGTTATGGAAATGTCCAGGAAGGTGAAAAATTAACTAGCGATCGAACTGGAAAATTTGCTGACAAACTTTTGCTGTTTCAGGTGCAGGGCTTGCTTTCCCAGTGGAGCTTTCCGATTGCATATGCATTTTCCTCGGGGCAGGCCAGCCAGGAAAAGCTTAAAAGAATATTTCTGCAGGTTTATGGTTTTCTCACACAGATTGGACTGATGGTATGGCTTATTTGCACTGACCAGGGTAGTTCGAATGTGGCACTCACAAACACATTGCTGAAGGAGAAGCCTTGTTGGGTAAATGGAGTTCGGAAACCAGGTTGTATTGATATTGGTGGCAATATAATTTATATTACATTTGATCCTGCACATTTGGCAAAGTGTTTCAGGAATCTGCTGATGAATGCTCATTTGGAATGGCCACTTACAGTGAATGGTAAAGAGACTATTGTTACATTGAGCTGGACGTTTTTGCACAGTCTGTGTAAAATTGTCGACCAGTATAGAGACAGACTTTCAGCAAGATCCCTAACAAGGAAAATCACCAAACGCCACCTGGATTGTACAAACCATAGAGGGAAGATGAAAGTGAAACCAGCTGTTGAACTGTTCAGTGGCACAAATGTGAAAGTCCTTCTAGAGCTAGGAGAGGGTGTTCTACCTGGTTCAACTGATAATGCAATGGTGATTAAGGACATTGATGACTTGATTGATCTTACCTTTGGTCATTCTTCCAGAGAAGCAAGAACAGGGAAGGTTAAAGAGTGCAGGCAAGCCATAGGTGATGGTTCTCCACACCACAGACTCTTCCCACAGTTACTGGAGAAGTTGAGGAAGGCAAAGTTCTACAAGGTGGATCCTGCAACTGGTAAAAAAAAGTATACTACTAATTCGCCAACTCTTAAGAACTGGGTCACAACTGGTGAATCCATCTTGGCACTTGCAGACAGGTCTAAACAGTATGCATCAAAATTCAATCCCAGGGTTGGAGTGCAAACAGATGGATCTGAAGGTTTTTTTGCAGGTCTGAAGGCTCATGGAAACATAGGTAACAAACTGACACCTGCCATGGCCATGGCCAACTTGAAGTCTGTATTTATTCGTGACTTGGTTGTGCCTGACAACCCCCATGCAAATGTCGAATCAACTGGTATCACTGCCCAGGATAGTCTGAAAAGCTTTCTTTCTAGGCCACTTTCTCTTGACTGCCCAGACACAGCGGCTGTGGCTGTGTACTCTGATGACATTGATGATTCTAACATTCCCGATGATGAAGGTGATCTGCAGGTTAATGGTGAACAGAATTTAACCATGAGGGAAATGATTGCGAAGGCGTTGGCCGGAGCTGGTATTGAATTTGATGAGGCCGTGGATTCAGCCAACACTGGTTATGCAGGTAATATGATAGACCGGGCAATGTTTGAAGCTGGCATCGTTTCAAATGAAACCGTTGCCGCTCGACTTGAACGTTATGATGATCTAATTTTAGCTCAAGAACTGCGAGACCATGTCCTTAAAGGTATTAAGTGTAATACATGCAATGCTGACTGGACTGCTTCTGGTACTAGCAGAGAGTATGAAGATCTGCACTCTTGGGATCCTTACAGTCAGGAAGCACCTAATGTTAATGTAGTACAGCATGTGAAAAATGGCTCTAATCTTTTTGTGAATCATTGCAGGGATTCTGCTTATGTCCTGCACTTTCAGGAGAAAGTGTTGAAAGTGCTGAAAGAGAAACTAGAATGTACATGGTTGAGATGCCCTGAACACAAGGAGGAAAGAGCGGAAGCTGCTTGCACTTGGCTGGCTCAAAAATTGATTCTTGAATTCTGTAGTCGGACAAACAGTATGCTGTCCAAACGTAAAAAAAATGCTCCAAAAGTGCAATGATGGAACTAATGTGTTTTACATTTCCAGCCTTTTTTCATGATTTCTGCTTCACTGTACTGGAAACAGAAATAGGGTACTGTGGTCTAAACCTGACACATGGACCGTGTTTGATACCTGGTTTCTTTGTAAAGAGCAGTACATCATGAGGTGGTAGTTCATACCTTCCTCTCACCGCATGTTTTTTTTTCCCACTTGTTTCATAGTGGTTGTTGTGGATGATGTCCTGCGAGGGTCCTGAAATTTACAGACACTTCTGAGTGTCGAGTAAATACCTATGCCCACCTCCACGCGGTAGGACCTGGGATGAGAACTTTATGTTAGCTGTTGCCAAAACTTGGGTTGATGACGGCAATTTGAACTCTCATGCGAACGGGCAAGGTCATAGTCATTTACCTTGTGAATCATTATGTTTGTCTTTCATCCCTTTATGTTCTAGCACGTCATTTTGTAGTAAACTGGTGGTTTAGTTTTGATTTGCTTCTGGTGGACATAGAAATGTAATATGCCTTTGGGAGGAGAGTCCATATCATGAAGGGAAGTGGGTTTCTATGTGATCTTATCGTAATGTACAGTAATGTTTTAAAAAAATTACTTATCTCTGAATTGTGGTTTAAAATGTTTTGTTGAGTTCTTTTAAATGTATTGATTGCTTTCATGTGTCATTGATTTTAACAGATGTCAAGAAGTATCGCAATGGAGGATTCCAGCAACCCCATGAATCCGGATGGTGAGAACCTGGCACCGCAGGAGCCCCGAGGCCCCGAGGCCCCGAGGCCTCAACACATACACCCCCTGCCACCAATCTTCACTGTCACGGGGGGTACCAACACCTTCCATGTGTACGGGTAAGCTCCAACTCTATTTCTACTTCAGTTGTGGATGTTACTGTATTACTGTAAAAGCTACAGGGATGGATGGTGTTTTGCAGGCAAAGTCAGCAAAGCAGGGGGGGCGGAAAATGGCGGGGCCGAGTGAGTCGCGGCAGGGCTGCATATACTCGCCAAGTATGTACAGAAATGAGATGTGTACCATTTACGTTCTGATATTTTTCTACAGTCCATTTTTCTTTCATGTTCTCAGGGAAATCCAAGACCCCAGGATCAGGAGGGCAGCAGCAGCAGTATGCATCAAGAAAAAGAAAAAGAAAAGCAGCACCATAAAGCGATGACAAGGGATTTGTTTTAATTAATTCCTTTATGTAAACCTTTTTATTTCTCTTTTTTTCCCCTTCTTTCAGTTCCTTTAATTGACATTAGTGATTGCTAAAAGCATGTCATGTAAATGTTTTAGTTACTTTACTTTGCTACACAATTTTAATGTGTATGGATTTACAATGAGGAAATAGTATTGTTTTCCCTTCCTTTATTTTTGTTGATTATGGTCACTTCGGTTAACTTTCCAGTTTTTTTTTCTTTGTGTCAAATGAAGTGCACCTTAAACTGACAATTGTTCAATGTTTAAAATCATTAGCATACTGTACTTCTGATTATTTGTTATCACTGCTTCTCATTGAAGCCTTGTCTACTTTATCGATTTCTGTCTTAAGATTTCACTGCCATATCCTAAAGAGAATACTCAAAATTTGAATTAAAAAATATCATTTGTGTAATTCTAGGTAAACTAAATTGGATGTGTAGGGTGCAATTGTGATTCAAAATGATTTAGTATGCAATAAAAGTATCGAATGAAAATTGATTTTTTGGCACTCATTTCCCCACTTTTACCTTTATTTATACATTTTTGTACGACTGCATTCATATGAACAATTCTTAATCTTCACCGCCAATGAAATGGAAATTGGCCAACATATTTCACAACATTATTACAGAAAATGGTAATGCCTAGTAGAGAATCACTGAATCTTAAGGGTAATAGAAGGAAAATAAAATATGTGGCTATTATTGTTTACAAACAGCATCGTCTGCTACAAAGTTACTGCCAATAACGTTGCCCAGGGCTGCAAAAGTTACTGCCAATAACATTGCCCAGGGCTCACCCATCGTGTAAATAGAGTGTTATTCACACGATAGGAAAGCCGTGGACGAGCTAAATTTACAAATTACAATAAAAATTAAAATGCGTGTTTTCACGTATTTAACACTTAAAATAGATTGTTCAAGACCAGTGGATAATTTTCAACTGATTTTTGTACTTCTGAAAGCCATTTTTTCAATTATATTGAATTTTGAAAGTTGCCACTTTATCAGACAGATTTTGGTGTTAATCGGGTGCTAAGTTGGCGGCCTTTGTTGCCCAACGCACTTTTTCGGCCTTGTCAGAAAAGGCACGAGTTTCCTAGCCCTGGGCGTCGGCCGCACGGCTGTGTTCTGGCACGACGCTCTCCTCCTCGCTCTACTCCTAGGCCTAGTTCTCCCCGCCACCACCAGCACCAGTTGTCTCTGAGCTTTGCGGCTTTGCTTGGCAGGGCCGGGGCAGGCCGCGGCGGCTGGGGCCGAGGCCGAGGCCGGTGTGAAGGCAACCACCAGCTACCACCGGACGGTGACTACCTCGGCGGCAATCCGGAGGAGCCTGGCCAGCTTGGGCCCCGGCAGGCACAGGCGACTGCAGCCCTTCCCGGCCAAGCCGCTGGCCTGAGGCGGACAACGTGAAGGAGCCTTAGCTAAACCAGATCGCCGTGCTCGCCGACGTACCCCCCAGGCCAAGCCGTCGTCGACGGGGGAGGGGGGGGGGTAGCTTAGCCCAGCCCTGCCCAAGCCCAGCCTCCCAGCCCAGCACGGCGGCCCGGGCCCGAAGCGCGCACTGTCTGGCGTCGGCCGCACGGCTGTGTTCTGGCACGACGCTCTCCTCCGCGCGCTACTCGTAGGCCACCACCAGCACCTGAGCTTTGCGGCTTTGCGTGGCAGGGCCGGGTCAGGCGGGGGGGGGGGGGGGGTATCTCGGATTTTCAGTACTGAGCAGGGCCCTTGTGGCTTGCGCGGCGCGTGTCCACGGGACCCCAGGGCCCCTCGCACGTGAAGGAGTCTTAGTTAGACCACATCGCCATGCCCGCCGACCTAACCTCTCCCCCCGCCCCTTTCCCCCCGGCCAGGCACCCCACTGCCTCCCAGGCTCGGACCCTGGAACGGAGCCCGTACACGCCCCGCAAGCAGGGCCCCAGGGCCCCTGTGGGTCTCAGGACCCACCCGGGCCATTCCGAGCCTGCTGCCTCCCCCGACACGCAGCTTTCCCACCCGAAAGTTCCACGTCGGGGCACTCGCACCGGCTACCCTACGGCTCCGATTTCTGGTCGGGCGCCAGGTGTTGCTGGTGGTGCCTGCCGTTCCCAATTTCTTTCAGATCGTACCCGCGGTGTTGGACATAGCAGAGGCCGGCGCGGACGCCGTCCTCGGTCTTGCAGTAGGGCGGCTTCGCGGTGTCAGCGGGCTCGCCGACGACCGCCGCGCCGTCCGTGGGGCTGTTGTCGCACGCCGACCTACAGCCCTGTTCTGGGTGCCGCCGACGGCCCTTTGGCGGAAGGTGCCACAGTTTTTGAATTCTGATAGGATATGAAAAATGGCGCGAAAACAGTCAAGCCTCGTTTCCTTTCGATTTCACTCCCTGCGACAGACTGGACCACCTCACTCAGCCCCGCCGACGCGCTTCCTGGTCTGCCCCTCCCCCCACTCCCGATGACACTACAGCGAATTTAAAATGTTATGCTGCGTACTACCTGACACACTACTTCTTGTGTTTGCCCTGCAAATGTACTCACCATCATTGACGTCGCCGCGGACGGGACATGATGGCACTGGATGGCACCTTCACTGGACTTGCGTTGCACCTTCACTGGACTTGCGTTGCACCAACACTGTATACACTGCACGTGACTAGCCTATCACACAGGACGCGCTCGACCTGCACTGGGCGAAGGACTTGTGCTGACTGGCTCGCTGACTGAGCTCAACGCCCCTGACACCGCGCCGTGCCGTCGCCGTGGCGGCCAGATCCTCACTTCGTTGCCCAGGGGTGGTTGTGTTGACTGTCTCGCTGGCTGTCTGAGTTCAACGCCCCTGACTCCGCGCCTTGCCCGTTCCGTCTGTTCGTCGTCGCCGCGGCGGCCAGCGGCCAGGTCCTCACTTCGTTGCCTAGGGACGGGTGGACATGGACATGGACACACACAGCTTCCTCTCAACGTGCGCCCGGCGACCACCCCGTCCGTCCCGTCCCCGTCTCAATAATGGCCAGCGGGTGAGCGACGCGGCGGCGGCGGTATTGGGATGGAGTGGGGAGCCAGACGGTAGGGTGATTTAAATCAGCCCACCGATAGTCCTGGTCCTACGCATAAAAAAAAACCGCAAATCGTGTTAAAATGATGCGGTTTGCGGCATTCGCTCCCTAAGACCCTAGAAAAAAATCTGTCTGAAGACTTCTTCGAATTTTCCGTGTGGGGCCCCGGTATTGAACACTTTTGAACACCCTATATTTTGCATCATTAATGCACGTTTCCGACACCGTAGAGCCCTCCCAAGCGGTCTAACCCGTTAATTTGAGTTCGTTTGGTGTCTTGGCCTTCAGGGTGGTCACACCTTTAGTTTTGGGACAAATTGTGGTCATCCGTGTTCGAGTTCGTACACTTTGGACACGGAAAAATTAAACAGCAACAGTGCCTGCACTGTTGAGCTGTAATAATCTCAGTTGAAGCGATACGTTGCCCCAGAAAGGTCAGTGCTGTTCAAGGGGGCCGTCTCCGGCCGTCTCCCGCGTTCCCGCGATGTCCGTGCAATGTTTAAACGTTGAACACTTTGAACACCTGACCAAAAATCAGCCGCTAGCGACGATGTGGCAGTCGTTTTCGGCTGATTTTTCTTAGTTGAAAGCGATTATGGTGTCGAGAACAGTGTTAGATGAACGCCACGGCCAGACCTTGCAGCCTTGAACATGTTCAATTTTGAACAAATTGAACACCCAGTAGAAAATAAGCCAAAAGCGTCGACATGTGTGTCGTTTCCGGATAATTCGAACATGCCGAGTACGATTATGTCGTCAATGTTGCGTTCGGTTCAATACGATGGGCCGCTGGCAAACAAGGTCGTTTTTTCCGATGGTATGTCTTTTATTGGGGATGGATTTAACGAAAATATAGACAAAATTTTCCTCTCACATTTGAGTGTGGACAGTTAGCCACCTGGAGAAACAAAGAACCCCATCGTAACCCCGAAACCGCGTGCGTGCCAACCGCGAGCACCATCACGGCTCAGCATAGAATAACTCACGACTGGACGTCATAACCGGGCGCTGTGCACTCACGCCCCTGCGAGGGGTCGCAGACCGGTACAAACGGATAGCAGGGTCGGAGTGGCCACGGCGGGAAACGGAAGATCCTCGCCGGGACCCCGGCTCGACCGGGGCCCTTGGTGCTAGGGGCCCGCGATCTGGGCGGGTGGAGGTGGGGACAGGTGGGAGGAGAGAGTACACGTCCGTCACATGCTGATAATCTCCTATCTATTACGGCAGCACTTTACACACGCACGTTCACATCTGGTGTTTCAGCTTCCCAAGCTCACTTCTGCCCGCGGTTAGTACGCGCGTGTTTCGTGTTTCCCCATTCGGGGCTGGTTCGCGACTGCCCGCGACGGGGTTCAGGGCCTGCTGGCTCGATCCGGCCGGACCTCGCGACACTTGCTGACACTGCAGCTCATGTCCCGCTGTCCGCTGCGGCTCAGCTACCGAACCAAGACGGAGGCCCCGAAATTTGTGGCAGGGGATGCCAGTACCCTACGCAACCCCTGCTTAGCCGCACTGCTTGCAATTTCCTCTTCGGCCTACGCCGCCGCCGCCCGCGGAGGTTTTATCAGGGGACAGCCCTGGCGCACTGATCGGTCCACGCCGAAGATCTCTGTGAGCACGCCGTTGACGCGGAGCTGCGAGGCCGCTGGAGCGCCGAGCTGGAGCGCCGAGCCCACAGCGCAGCCCGCCGCCCGCTGGATACGTGATTCTATACACTTTCAGGACCACTAGCAGCTTCCATGCAGATAAGCGGCCTCGTCATCTGGTTTCTGGACACCTTGGTTTTACAGTGTCTTGTATGAAACCAGATATCTTAAACACGTCTTTACTTGGTCTTCGCCAAAGACGGCGTGCACGATAAGTCCGTGGTGCACATAGTGCGGGGCCGCGCTAGGGGCCCTCTTACCGTGCTTCGTAAGGTATGGTCGTGTGCGGTGGGGCCATCGCCATTCACTGCCCCTTCTCGAAATTTTTCCTGACAAAATAATATCGGCTTTAACCTGAAATTGTTGTTTTCTCTCCATTTTTGATTTTTCTTTGTCATTTTTCTGATTTTAAAACATTTTGTGTCGTATATTTGCCTTTTTTGACTATTTTTCAACCTATTTTTTTAATATTTTTTTTATGCCACTGCGCACCGAGTTTTTGAAGTGAGGGCCCTTTCGGTCGTGTGCTTTTCTGGATTACGTCTCTTTTTCGACTGTGCCAGTCGTGTTATTACCTTTCTATTGCAAGCCGTCGGACTCTCGAGCGCAGGTTCGGCTGGAATGCTTTTGCAGACGTCTTAACCACGGAGATGGCGTTACGTTCTTTTTGAACGGTCCCTTGTCTTTACAATAGGGTATTCCGCTGAACCCGAGAAGGGAAGTAGGAAGAAGGCAAGAAGTACTAAAAGATGGGTGAGGGGGGAGGTGGGACTGTTTCCGTTTCCGTCCAACACGTCCCCCCTCGCCCATCCTTTTGTACTTCTTGCCTTCTTCTTACTTCCGTTCTGGGGTTCAGCGGAGTACCCTATTGTTAACCATTGCTTATGTTCCCGCAGAGTGTTCGGTGCGGCGAGCGACTCCCCCGAGAGCCCGTGGGCCTAGGGCGCGCAATCGACGCTTGCCCCTATGATGTCGCCATTACCGTCGGCGCCGGCGTGGACGATGCGGCTCGACGCCCCACCTGCTTCCCCAACGGAACGCAGATGCTGCACCCCCTGCTCCAAAAGCTTAACGAGCCCTCTTTCCCCGCTCAAGCTCTTTACCTAGCAGGAGACAGAGGTGAGCCGATTTCCTCCAGGCGGCCCAACCTGACGCAGTCCTTGGCCGCGGAGCGGTGGCGCCGGCGGCAGCAGAGAGGCGTCTACCTCCGCCCGTGACACCAACACCATCGCGAGGAACTAATCATGGGCCGCCGACTCGCGATGGCGGGGAGCTACGCTAGACCATCGGCGTTCATCGCCCCGGCATGCTGTTACACCGGCTGTATTACTTGGCCACTTCATGCAGCTAAGCGTCGCCCTCATCGCTCGTATGTCAGTCAGCTCACCGAGACGGGGCCCCACCCTCCCGGGCGGCTCACCTCCGCCGTCAACCTTGCACTGCTGGACAAAGTGTGCCACCTTGGCGTCTGGGCACCCCATTCTCGGCGCTTTCTCGCCACCGGCTTCATTTTCTTTCCACACGGGAGCCAGCCGATTGCTGGTGCATAGCGGCCCTCGGCAGCACGGTCTCATCGAATCAGTTTAGCGCCGTCAGACTGCGGGCGGGCTGGCTGGGCAGATCCGCGTAACGTGTCCTGTGCGCTCAGCCGGGTGGCTTCACCGTTTCCATCTGCGCGGCCGGGCACCCAATGCTGGCCGTTGGGACCCTCAGCCTGGCCACGACCGCCAGCCTGACGACATGCTCTGCCCGGCCGTGGTGCAGGAACGGTTTGCTGTCGAGGGAGTGGTTAATGAATGCACTCATTATTTTTATTTTCCTACAGGCCCCATAATGTTTTGTATTGTATTGTTCAAAAGTGTTCAATATTTGAATGTCAGCACAATTTGGGCAAACGGCTGCGGGACATAATTTTCTGTGTGGTCTTAGGAACCCCTGTGCAAACTTTCATGCTAGTATCACAATTTGCAAGTATTCCATGCATACCGCTGCCACTAATACTGGTCTGCAGCAATAGTTTTACAAATGCAATTAGAATTTTGGACAGTGTATTAGGTTTTTATTGTTGAATTTCAAAGGTCCTTATGTGGTCTTTAAATCTTCTGTAATTACCAGACACATTTCTACTTCATCTCTGGTCCTCAGTCGTTCCATCAGTTTATACGAACATTTTGCAGCATGGACTCTGCGTCATTTGGCCATTACCAACTTGTGCTTTTGTTTCTGTGGAACGGTCCTACAGTTTTCAACTCTGTTGTATTTTTTTCTTTCTCTAATGTGCTTGAGTTTGTTCCCCCACATTAACAGTACCCTAATGATGATCATTTTCCCTTTGTAATTTTCAGCATCCAGAAACAAAAATCAGCTCTTTAGAGGAACGGCTACTAACGACTCGATTTAATTCAGGACATCATCAATTTTTAATAAGCTCCCACTTGAAATCAAAAATTTACCAGATATGAATAGATTTAAAAGAAAGCTTAAGTTATTTTTGCTTGAAAGAGCTTTTATAGTATGTATGAATTTTGGGAGTCTTAACGTGTCCTGTTTGCGTGTTTTCTTTTGTCTTTGTCTTTTTCTTTTTTTCCCCTCCATCTATGACTTAAGTTCTAATGTGCTCTGTATCTTGCACACTTTAATGAAATAAATAAATAAATTTAAATTTAAAATAAATATAAATAAACTAACTGCTGCTTGCAAAGGATCGCAATGAATAAAGGACAACAGTGTGGAAAAGAAACTCAGATGTTGATCTAAATTCAAAATCAAATAATCAACAATTTTTTATTTAATGGAAATCATTAAACAACTACCTCACTTCATTTTGATGTATAAATTATAATTTTTTGTCAGTAAACCATTAAAATCACAACATGACCATATATATTACTCATATATTATTACTAACGAACTGTTGACTTCCAACATTTTGTAAAATTAGTATTACAATTCATAAACCTTGGTTATCACATTCTTTGAAAGTTTCTGATGAAATTTATGAACCTAAGAGAATTGAAGGGGTGAAATGCTCTGCTACTCTCAGTCATACCCTAGGAAACGTAAAAAATATTTGCAATTATTTTAGTAGCCCTGTTTTGCAGCATGGAGGTTTCGCCTGCGCAGGTGAATGTTGTTAAATTCCTCAACAATGTGGCGAAGACTTGAGATGATGTCCTCCATTTTTGTCCTGACCAGATTTCCGACTTCCTCATTCGGTCGACTTAAAACAATCTCAATTTCATCATGGAAGTCTTTCTGAAAGTCGTCCACCATTCCTGTCCTGAAACACATAAGAAACACCTCCAGTCAGTACGCAACGCTCACCGACTTCATGGGCAATGCTAATTGAAGTAGAGTCAAGATTTTGAACTTTCTCAGTAACTTTTTGATAATTTTTCCAATTTTTGATTGCTTTAATCCAAAAAAGTCTGATTTGAAGATCAGATCGTTTCCCTTGTACTTCACATCAGCATGCACTGCGCCCACCGAGGGACGTTTCATAATTTGTGAACGGCCCGACTGTGCTCATGGTCTTGTATGGGATTCCCGTACCGGCCATGGTATTTGCGGATTGTGGGAGACTATTATCTTTAACTTACCACCAGTTCGGGTCGTCGTGGAGGGTCCAACCCGAGTAGAAAATGTCTTCCTCCCTCCTGATATCCTCGCGTTTCTCAAAGAAGAGCCTCTTTGCAGAGTAATGCCGCGCTCCAAGGTTTTGCAGTAGACTCTTCAGGTGGGCCTTTCCCTCACGCTGGTTTATTTCCAGAGTACACAAGGCTGTTCCTAGCCAGCACCTGTGGGTACTTAACTCATTGTTGTAGAAGTCCTCTACCCTGTAAAAGAAAACAATTTGTTTCTTAAGCTGGTAGCAAAGGGCACACAGTGGTCCGAACACGCCCCTTTTTAAAAAATTTAAAAAAAAACGATTTATTTGGCGAGCGTAGCGAGCCCCCTTCCCAAACGGACCACGCGACGACACTCGTCGTATGGCTCTCTGTCCGTCACTCACGGACTTTTCGGAAACACCACGCAACAGAACGGACTCAACTTTCAGATTTCGGATCAATATTTGTTGTTGGAGAAAATGACAAGGGTTTCTTTTTTGTTTTTGTTTTTATGAGTACTATTTTGAGATATGCTGTAATGAATCAATTTCACAACCGCGCAGCTTGTACCACCAGCCACTGTGGGTGCGGTAGGAAATATTTGCGGGGGACGGGAACCTATGACTCCATCATACGCCTGTGCCGTGCAGGCTAGCCTACCCTGGACTCTCACAGGCACTATAGACCCGCACGTTTTCGATGCACTTGTTGCGTCCTGCCTTACAGCGCCCGAAAGGTAGGCAACTTGCATGCGCTCGTGCATTACGGGTCGGCCCTACCCTAGCGCTTGCAGGCGCCTCAAACAAACTCAATTCACGACGATCTCCCTTGATTTTAAAAACTGCTACGCTACGCTCGCCACATTACGCTCAGAACAACGGAGCGTGCCCCTAGTTTAAGAGTTCTGATGATTCAGAATGCCCATATTGTATTGAGGGGTCACGTCATGTGGGGCGTGGGGGTGTAGATGACGTTTGACCACGGGTTCACGTAGTTCTACTCGCAGACTCGCCATCAAAATTACATAATACCTCAGAACAATTACGGTACGTCATCTTGCACCGTGTTAGCGTCTTGTAGTACACCAGGCACCAGGTGTGATCCAGGTTGACGCCGAGCGCCCCCCCCCCCCAACCCCAATTATTTGGCAACAGCATTCCGGTCGATACGCCACCCGGCGGAGCGCTCGAGCCCACGGTAATCTCCCGGAATGCTTTTGACCGCGATGGCTGTCATATTATGCTATGCCAAGTGCCAAGCAATGCGTGTAACGTTATTTGCAAACGGCGTAGCTGAACGCGTCGCGCACGCCGCAGAATGCAGTGAGGGTGCTGGGGGTGTGACGTCATCAGCGCTTACACGTATGGCTGTGCGGTTAACCGGTTATTGCATTCGGTTATTTTAATAACCGTGCTCGGTTATATTTTGGGGCACAACCAGAACCAGTTAACCGGTTAACCGTAAGAAACCGGTTAACCGACAAACCGAAGCCATGTCAGTAACCGAATGGCTCTAGGACGGACTTGGACGGGTATTTAGTTTTGCCGGTTTGATCGTGAGTGCACTCCGAACCTGCCTAACAGGCGAACATGCTGAATGGATCACGTTTTTCGGATTAAACAAGGACTTTGTGCCAAAGCCATCGTCGTAAGGCGTACATTGAGAAATATATGTGTGATTTTCTAAGCATTTTGGTTGTCTTTTCGTTCCTACTATAGCTTGCGAAGGCAGCTTCGAAAGGAACAATTACTTAGGTTTTCCGGTTAGTCGTAATGAAAATTTTGGAAAAAAACAAAAAAACGGTCCGGTTACTAAAAAAAATAACATCTTATTGCAAAATAACCGGTTATTTTCCAATAACCGGTTAACCGGAAGAACTTTCGGTTATCCCTGTAACCGAAGGTCCGGTTATTTTTCAATAACCGCACAGCCCTACCTACACGTCTTCCGGCCACGCGTGTTTACTGTTCAACATCTCAATCGTACACTTAAATCGCTGTCTTGCACAAACTCGTCTGCGGAGTGTCCTGCTTGCTTGGAGGGGCTGTCAGGTCTTCGCGTCTGACTAGCTGGCGTGGTTTCGTACCCTGTTCTTTGTTGTAGGTTGCTGTGTCTGGCAGCGTCGGGGGCAGGGGGTAGCCGGGTAGCCGTGGGAGTGGGGGAATTCCTCGCAACGTGGCCATGTAGTGCGTATGCGTAACACACACTGGGTCCTCGCAGAGTGCCTTTTGTGTGTTCGCCGGGGTCAGTGACAGGGAGTAGTGCGCGGGGAAAGGATCACTTAAGGCAGACGGCCGGACACGTGGATCCTGGGTACCTGCCTAGTCTTAAGACCGAGTGGGCGCGGTGCGTGGCGGCGCGGGATGACCGCGTGGAAGTCACCCACAAATGGATGCACCACACTACCACACCAAATCTGGCATTCGCCATTGGTAGCCTCCGCCGTGCTCGAGGTCGAGGCCACAATACAGCAGGAGGCCGACAACGAGACCCTCTTGCGAGGTCTTCTCCACCGAGGAGGTACTGCTCGCTATGAAGAATTGTTCTAAGGAGAAGAGCCCAGGAGAGGACAGTCTGCTGGCCGAGCTGTACCTCGTGACCTGGGACGTCATCGGCAGCACTCTGACAGTAGGAATGAATGCTAAGCGGTACAGCTGGTCGGTCCCGGAGCACGGACTTCCGCCCGACAGTGCTGCTCAACTTCGACGCCATGCTGATGGCCCGTCTGATGGGCGGCTTGGTGCCCTAGACGGCAAGCTGCTCCACCACAACCAGGTTCGCGTCGGGGGCCTCCGTACCATGGCGGGGGCGCTCGAGACGCTGTTGGCGCGTGCGGTGCGTTAGGGGATGTTCAAAAACTACGTGACCGATTTTAGGCCACTTTTTGACCCCCTCCCCCCCTATCGTGACCTGGCTAACCTAACCTTACCATGCATTAAGGATAGGGTCGTGACCATGGGCTGAACCCCCCCCCCCCCCCTAAAATGTTCACGTAGTTTATGAACGTCCCCTTACGAGTGCCCGGTGCTGTGCTGTAAATAGATTTCAGTGGTGCTTTCGACGCCATCCACCACTATTTCCTCTATGAGTTGCTAAGACGACGGGGTATGGCCCCGCACTTTGTCAACGTGCTGCAGTCTATGCACGGCGGCGCGACGTCCAGGCTGCGTGTCAACGGGGACCTTACCTAGCCCTTCCCCGTCGAGAAATCTATCCGCCCGGGCTGTCCGCAGAGCACTCTGCTGTTCCCCGTCGTCCTGGCGCCCCTGCTCGAACACCTACCGCCGGCCGTGAGGTCTGCCACTCGCGGGCGCTAGCCTGCGTGTGTCGCTGTACGCTGACGACGCCTCCTTTATGCTGAGGGAGGCGGTGGTGGAGGCCGCCACCGTGCGCGGCGTGCTCCAGGACAACGCCCCCCCCCCCCTCCAGCAGCGCTCGGGCTTCGTCGACGTACGCCCTCTCCAGGATGTGGACGTCGCGCAGATGCTGCCCGTTCCCGAAGGCGTCGCCGCCAACATCGTGAAAGTCATCGGGAGGTTTCTACGGCGCAGATGTTCAGCATCCCTATTTTGGTTTCCTGCAAGCCGCGCGCCGAGGGAGGGCTCGGCATCCCCGCCGTGGCCTACAAGTGCATGGCACTGTTCGCTGAGCGATGAAAGTGCAACACGGTGGACACACCCGACTCCTTTTCCGGCGAATGGCTGCACGTCCTGCTTGGCGCCGTCCTCCTCGACGTGCGCCAGCGCACTGTGCGGCCAGCGGCGAGGCGCGTTGTGGCATTCCACGACACCAGGACGGTAGCAGCCAAGAGAACACACTCGTGGATGTACCGGCTCGCAACGGAATCAAGGCCACCTACGACGTGCTCGTCGTCGCCAGCCCCGCGCCGCGCCGCGCCGCAGCCCGGAGTCCAAATCAAGGCTCCCGGCGTGAAATGGCAGCGCGTCTGGGAGAACTTTGCATTCGGCCGTCATCCCGGAGGACACCCGGGTCTCGTGGTTCATCGCCGCCCAGGACCTTGTGGCCACCTGGACTCAGCTGCACCGCATCTGCACCGCATCGTCTAGTCACTAAAGACTATTCCTTGCTCCTGTGGCCAGTCGGACACCAGCACCTGCCCGTCGTGTCGAGCTCCAGTCAACCAGCTGACCCTGGCGCTCTGTTCTCCCTGCAGTACACCCCAGCCGCGACCCGACGGAGCCGAAGCAGTAGCCACCGCGCACCCTGACCCTGGTGCCGCAGGCGGCGGCGTCGACGTCCACGCCCTCCTCGTCCTGGTTGGCGTCTAGGCCGCCGCCGATGTTGTCTCACCTGTTCAGCGGCCGGGCGCTGCGCGATGACACCGGGGTCTAGACCTCCCCGTCGGCGCCGACCGTCCTAGCCGGTGTTGGCGCGGGGCTCCAAGACGTTTTATCGCAGTGTTCGGGCAAGGACGTGCTCATGCCACAGCATGCCGTGTTCACGGTCGGGGACAAGGCGGCCGTCGCCTCGTCCACCAAGACGCGAATGGCGGCCTTGACGTATTCGCCAACCAAGTGGAGCGGCCCACCATCTACGGGGCCTTCTGATCACGCCTTGGAGACCAAGCCCATGGGGCACACATCCAAGAACGTCGAGTCGGAGCGCCTGCCATCTCGACCACCCGCTCAGCTAGAACACTGACGCGCGCGGGACGGGTGGGGACGCATATTGCCATACCCTACATGAGAAAAAACCACATAGCCCAATGGCGCGCTCTGATTGGCTGCAGAGCTCAGTATGGCGAATTGCGCGGCCTGGGGCTCGTGATGGTGGCGTCTCATGTTATTTGTATTGAAATGAGAATCTATTCTGTCCGGAATTATGTGGTAGAGAACAGTTAGGTTAGTCCCGACCGGAGCCGGCCGGAGACTCACTCCCCCACCTCCTCCCCGCATGCAACTGCTACCGGCGGCCCTCCTAAATTAGCCAGACATGGGGGTGAGCGCCGCGCCGGTACGCCACGCCGCCGCCGCCGCCGGCGCTCAGAGCTTGGCGCGCTGCTGCCGAGGGAGTTGACGGTGGCGCGCCGCGGCGCGGCTATGGTTCTTTGAGCCCGAAGCGAGGTTCTCTCTGCATCCTAGCCTACAGAAATGGGTGGAGACATGCTGCGGTTCTACCAACTTTTAAAATTTATATTTATTTCAAAAATATTAATTACCGCCTACATTATATTTCACACCGTCCTTATTATAAGATGTACTTGAACCCTTGGTAACTAACTGCAAACTAACGCAATGTAAATCATCTCAGCATTGCTGCTTATTGTTTCAAAATGACATATTGGCATCGCACGCAGTGGGCGGAGAATCTAAAACTATTCTACCAATATACTTTAAAAAAAAATTCCAGTTCATTTAACAAAAGCAGACGTAAACCAATCTGCTACAGTCCACATTGTGATCACATCAAATCCGATTTAGTTTAGAAACGTACCTTGTTCAATGAGGAGGCATATGAGGAGGCCTATCGTTCAGTTAACGAGGGCGACTCAGTGTTGTAAACGCTGGAAAAAAATTTCCGCTCCTGGTGACTGCGCCCCACACCTCTCCGGAAAAAAATGTTCATAAGGTGTCACTCCCACGCAGCCGCCGACCGATTTTAGGTCTAAACGCCGCCGCCGCCCGAAGTGGCGTCGGCCCCCATCTCTAAGCTCGACAACTGGTCCTACCCGCCAACTGGTCAAATCCAACAATCCGTTCAGCTAAAAATATAAGAACCCTAAATAGAGCTAAAAGTTCCCAGCAAGACGCTGTCAGGAGGGGCTTAGGTCTCGGTGCAATAGGGGGACCACTGGGTCCTGGGGTGTACACACGATTACCGCCGAACGCACGACGTTGAGAGGACCTGTGTGTTTCAGCAGCCCTCGGTGGCGTTGCGAGGAACTGTGTGCTTCGGCAGTCCTCGGCAACGTTGCGAGGAACTTCCCCTTCCACCAAATCAGGAGTTGTGTATTGTTGCGATTCTCCATGGAAACAAAAAAAAAAAAAAAAAATGAAGTTGAGACCGTGGAAGAGACTGACCAGGTGGCTTCGGTTCAAAATGAATCAAGGCGACGTATGGTATGTGCTTCGTGACGACGTGCCCAGCGTGGAGCGGGTCGCCGAGGTAGGAGGCGGTGAAAACCAGGTATGTAGCAGTGATAACTGTGTGGTAGAATATGTAGTGCAGAGGGCCGTGTGTTATTCGTGCTGGAGGATTCACGTTTCACGCGGCAGTCGCGTCGGGCTCTCTGCGTTCGCTCGTCGCGATGTCTTCCGGGCAGCTTCAAAACGGGCGCAAGGCTACACCTTAGTTTTACTAGTGCACCTCTACCGCAGCGTGCTTATCACTGTAATCATTTCAGGGGGCCGTGAATGTCGATGAAGACGCCATTGTCGAGGTCCTGGAGCCGGAGGACGTGGAAGCCGCCGCACAGGTCGTGGTGCAGGACGTCCTTGCCGCTGATGCCAGCACCAGCACGGACGAGGTCGTCGAATGTGCCTTGCGGCGCCTGGCCCAGCGAGTGAGGTGAGAGCGATTTAGGTATTCATACCAGGTGTCCCATTTGCCCCGTGACAAGGAAAAGGCAGGCAAGCAGCCCGCATCGCACTAGCTCCGTCTCTATCTGTCTCGACCGGCCGCGTGAGAAAGAAAGAGACGAAACTGCGAATTTTCGGGATATATTTCTCGTAAGGGGTTAAAGAGTTACAACCGTTACGCAAACAGTAACGAAAATCGGAAATTCAATTCCAATATTTTTTATTCTATGGGTAACGGTTGTAACTAACACAGTTTACGGGATATATGCTCCTAAAAACGCGGTTTCGTTAAGTTTCGGAGCCGTGAGTGCGTTGCGGGCTTGCCTACCTTTTCCTTGTCACGGGCCAAATAGGACACCTGACATGTGGCCTGGCCAATTAGCTATTTGAGAGAGGCCAAAACCAAGACCCTGGACAGGTGTAATCGTGGAAGTGCAAGGCCACGAACAAGTACCGAACTAACGATTGTCACCTTGATGTGATTACGGCGCCGGGCTCGTAGAATGCGTGGGGATCCTTGGGGGCGATACCACGCCCCCGCCAGGGATGATGGGGCAGCGGCGATGCACGAGTACGTCGCGATGCCATAGACATTGGAAACTGAGGAGAGGTACCTATTGCTTCAACTTCAAACTTGAATCAAGTCTCATTTGACTTTCATAAAAGCAAAAGTAGACTTCGTCTTTTCAAGACTACGTTTTTCTGGGTGGGAGCGATTAAAATTAGGCAGTATGTATCGCTCCTCCGTTTGCAGTGAGCTCAGGTTGACGGGGTGAGGGTGTTCCTCACTAAGGTGTCCGAAGGTCCTTGAGTAGCGACTGGAATGTGTCCGATTTCCTCGCAAGGACTGGAGTGGGTCCCCGGCACTGTCGGAATCCGAAACTGTACTGTACTGGTCCTATCTATTTTCATTCCTACAATTTACTTTTAATTACTAATAAACACTGACGCTGCATTTTCTCTGTGCAGGAATTTCTTTTGCCCCCTGCGGGGAAGGGTGAGAAAGCAGAGGCGGGAGGAGGAGGGAGTAGGCAGCTGCAAGCGTTCCGGCAAGTCTCAGAGCAAGCAGTCCAGCAGCTGCAAGACATGCAGCAGCAGCAAGTGGTGTTCTTTGCCGAAGTGAATATGCGGCTGCAGGCGCATCAAGCCCGACAAGAAGAACTGTTTGCAGAGCTTCTTGCAGCTCTGGTAGGTTTGTGATACACTCAAACATTTATAACAATTGTGTGAGTACCGGTAAACGTTGGTCCTGGAACTCTCACGACCGAAACGGCGCCGGGCATCCTGTTCCAGGCCGGTCCTGGGTCCTGGAACTAGGTGACCAAACTCTCAGGACGGTTCTGGGAACGGGTCGCTTTTCCCATCCGCGCCTTCTCGTCCTGGGGAAGAGCGTACCTGCTTCCAGGACCTAACCAGCAATGGTCTAATGGCCCTTTTCCTTTAAAAAAATATATATTTAAAAAAATTGAGAGTTGACGGTTGACGATTGATTTTGCCTATCATGCAGCCAGACTTGGGCGAGAAAGGTGAACGTTTCAAAGCTGTAGGATCGATAATGTGGTTCAAATTTCGAAATTCTGCACGGAAAAGAAAAAATCGATCATTGCTATAGGACGAGTTTGTTGTTGCGATGAAGCAGGTTTGGCACCAAGAATCAACTTTTCTGTTATCACGAGCAACTGCCGATTGTAGGTGGCAACTTGCTTGATCGCCACGACCAAACTCGGCTTCTCTGAGGCAGGCCCTGGAAGTTCGATAGCAATGACCGACCTTTTTAGCCCGTCCCGACACGTTTCTTTAGAAACGGCAGGAGCCGGGCTTATAGTCTTATGCCGGATGTTAGTTCGTTAGGACGTGTGTACGCCGACTTATCGTTCACAGAAAAACTTCAAATTTGGAGGATGAACTCCTCTTCTAACGTAGAATCACGTACGGTGGCAACAATTTTCGATTTGTATCGCATTTTTGAGTAATGAAAATATATCTGTTTTTGTTTTTTGAGGTTAGGGTTGGCCGCCGCGCACTCATTATTACCATCGCGGCGCGCACAGGGACGGGCTCAGGTTAACGATTTCAATCGTATGTGTGTGTGTGTGTGTGTGTGTGTGTGTGTGTGTGTGTGTGTGTGTGTGTGCAACTACAGATCGGCGGCCGTCGGCTACGTAGCCCGTGCCGCTCGAAGCAGTGGTGGGGGAAGGTCCTCGCAAGGTGTGTGTGCAGTGGGCCGCGCTCCAGCCGGCCACCGGCGCGCTGCCGTCGAGTCGGGGCGAGCGGGAACACTCATCCCGACTACCTGCGGTCGGGGCGACCGACCTCTCACGCAGGCCGCCCCGACCCAGCTTAGATCCGACCGAGTGTCGAGCCCGCAGCCTCCCGCCTGCGCGGCAATTTTAAACAATGGCACGGTTTGAGTGAGCCTGGCTGCCCGGAAACGCCGGAAACCATCGTACTTAACCCAGTGCGGGGAAAACATTTATCATGGGGAGGAAGTGTATGGTCCAGGGCTGCCGGACGGGCTACACGGCAGGCGGCTTTGCCCCGAGTGGCCATGCTTCCGATGACCCTGCAGCAGTCCACGGTGTGCGCCAAACACTTTGCGCCCGCCGACATTTTAACGCATGACGTCAACGGTCATGCCGGACGGTACGACCATATCAATGAGGAGGTACCGGCCGGGTATCAAGAAAACCGCCGTACCCAGCCACTTCGGTGCCGCTGCGGACTACGGCCAGGCTCACTCAAACCGTGCCATCGTTCAAGTAAAGGTAGGCATCAAGTGAGATATTGCCCCCTTCCCCCCAAGCCGCTCCTAGATCCGCCACTGTAGCCATCCAACGCATCTCGCAAGCATTGTGAGAAACTTCCCCCATCCACTTCGAGCACGTCAAAAAAAACACATCGGAGCTAAATAATATTGTGGTCGTCCAGTTACTACGTAACGCGTTAAGAGGGGAGGCATATTTCTGAGAGCGACGCGTACTCGCGATTTACCAGGTGTTCCAGAAGCTCCGTACATTTGTTTGCTCATGTTTGCCTAGATTGCTTCTTGCCTCCTTCTTACTTCCGTTCTAGGTTTCAGCGGAATACCCTATTATTGGTTTCTTGTGTTTTGTAGCCAGGGGTAACAGCACTCTTGTGAATTCAACAAACTCTGTTCTGTGTAAGCAAGCTGCCCCAAATAGTAAGCTGAGTAATTGAAATGATTCAATATCTTTTGTTTTTGAACTTAAAGAAGGTGCACGTTTGGAAGGATAGGAAGTTGCAAAGGGTTGTGAGCGGCCGGGCCGCCGCCGGCTACTTGGCCCGTGCCGTTGGAAGTGGTAGGGGTAGGTCCTCCCGAAGTGAGTGTGTGTGTGTGTGTGTGTGTGTGCCCCTAAGGGCTGCGGGAGGGCAATGACCTCCGAGGGCGGCCGCGGCGTCGTTGTCTGCGCTCTGTGACCAGGTTGTGATCCGCCCTGCCAGCCGGTGCAATTCGGACGCGGATGGCAGGCCGATTCCGGATACAGCCCGTGGACAGTGCCCGACAATGCGCGGTGCGTTGCCATGCGTCTCTAAATGCACCGGGCGTCGGGGCTACGTAGAATTTGGGTCCGCATGTTGTCGGAATTCAACGGGAGTACTACTGGACGATATGACGGGGTCCAGGGAGACGGTAGCCTCCGGGACTAGTACAGCCCTCGGGGGTCGTTCATATATTACGTTATCATGATTTTGGCCACACAGGACACCCCCTCCCTCGTAATCACGTGCTAACCTAACCTTTTCATGGTAAAGCATAGGATGTAATCAGTGCCTCGATCCCCCTCAAGTGATAACGTAATATTTAAATGGCACCTGCCATTTGAGAATGCTGAGCTGTGTGGTTCAAAATCCAGAGGATAAAGCGGCGAAGTCGCAAGTCGTCGGCGCTTGTCCCGTCAGCGGCGCTTGTCCCGTCAGCGGCGCTTCTCCCGTCAGCGGCGCTTGTCCCGTCAGCGGCGCTTCTCCCGTCAGCGGCGCTTCTCCCGTCAGCGGCGCTTCTCCCGTCAGCGGCGCTTCTCCCGTCAGCGGCGCTTCTCCCGTCAGCGTCGCTTCTCCCGTCAGCGGCGCTTCTCCCGTCAGCGGCGCTTCTCCCGTCAGCGGCGCTTCTCCCGTCAGCGGCGCTTGTCCCGTCAGCGGCGCTTGTCCCGTCAGCGGCGCTTCTCCCGTCAGCGGCGCTTCTCCCGTCAGCGGCGCTTCTCCCGTCAGCGACGCTTCTCCCGTCAGCGGCGCTTCTCCCGTCAGCGGCGCTTCTCCCGTCAGCGGCGCTTCTCCCGTCAGCGACGCTTCTCCCGTCAGCGGCGCTTCTCCCGTCAGCGACGCTTCTCCCGTCAGCGGCGCTTCTCCCGTCAGCGGCGCTTCTCCCGTCAGCGGCGCTTCTCCCGTCAGCGACGCTTCTCCCGTCAGCGGCGCTTCTCCCGTCAGCGGCGCTTCTCCCGTCAGCGGCGCTTCTCCCGTCAGCGGCGCTTGTCCCGTCAGCGGCGCTTGTCCCGTCAGCGGCGCTTCTCCCGTCAGCGGCGCTTCTCCCGTCAGCGGCGCTTCTCCCGTCAGCGACGCTTCTCCCGTCAACGGCGGCGCCGCAGCTCCCAGTCGTGTCCGTGGGGCTGCAGGGACCGTCGGGATACCACCATGTGTCGTCGCCCTGCTGCCGAGCCGCACTCTGAGGCCCGCCGGCGCCCTGGGCCCCCTCCCTGCCTTGGGCCCCGCCTGGTCCGTGGACCCCGCCGCCGCAGTTGTGCGCGGCGTGCCAGCGCCCCCACAGTCTGGGACGCAGGCAGCTGTCCCGGTTCGTACAGAGGCGGGTTAGGGGTTTAGGCGCCCGCCTGTGATATGGCTAATAGGGGCGTGGACTTGGCATTTTAGGGGCCCGGATTGTTTACTACGGCTGATTTTAAGTGTCTCTTCTAGTGTTTCAGCGTTGGTTTAGCGTTAAGAACCTACTTTGTATTGTATTTGGAGGTCTACTGCCTTAGCCAGATGCTAGAGGGGCCCTGCAGCCCCCCTCCCTCCTCCAGTGGGGCCAGTTGGGGGGGGGGGGGCTGGGATATCTCAGTCTGCCCGCCCTGGCCTGTCCGCCCCTTACGTCACGTTCTTGTACGTCCTTTTTTTTTAAGGCAGCAAGTTTTCACGATACTTTACATTGTTCCAGCCGGCTGTTCTGCCTGCCCCGGAAGTCCAGCAAGGGGACGCTGGCACGGCAGTTATTTGACGTCAAACAGCACCTATTGATCTTGGAGAAGATGATCAGGAAGTTGAGAGAGAAAAAAGAAGACGGAAAAGAAAAATGGATACTTTTAAAAGATGATATGGAATTTTAATCGTTTTTTAATCGGTTTTTGATATAGTCCTGCTGCAAAGTCAGGTACATATCCCAAGGGGCGCTACAGTAGGGCACCCTCAAGGGTGTTAACGAACCTAGTGTCTATCCCATACTGGTAGCCCATGCGTTTTTCGCATGAGAACTTTTCCATTTGTCTCGCTACCGTCCATTGAGTGACCTACGAAGTGAAGAATTAAATCATAGGTGTTTTTTGCTGTTTGTGCAGGATGTCAGACATGGGCGCATCAACCCCTGCAAAGGGCCCCGCGGACCCCCCCCGGAGATCGCCAATCCAGACCCCCGCCAGCCTCCCAATGGGAAGCCGAACCTCCAAAAGAATTGCCGGCCTCCAGCCATCACCGTTGGCACCATCACAGCCATCTGGGGCTAGAGGTTCCATGCCCCTATCTGTGCGTGTGAGCAGGCAGCCTGGCCCAGGGTCCACCAGAAGGAGCTCAGGTGGGCGGTAGCGTAGACACACATTTCTAAAAAACACACTATATGGATTATGACTACAACCTCATGTGCACTATGCCCACAATCCAGATCCAGTTGGCAGGCCACCTGCGCAGTCACCAGCGGGGACCTCAAGGACCTCGGAAGTTCAGGCAGTGCGAGCGGCGCCGCTTGCAGTGGCAACGACCTCTTAGCAGGCCACCCCCCAGCCAGTAGGCGCCAAGTCACCCAACTATCCTCCAAAGTCGCCTTCGCCCCCAACAACACCCCCAAGGCTCGAAGGCGAGTGGGCCGCTATTAGGGATTTTAGACCGTTCATAACCCCTAATGTCATTCAACAAGCGGCCAAGTACTCTACGTCCGGCTGGATGTGGCGCGTACTTCATGGCTCACGTATACCCGTGCAAGTGGTGTATGGGACCTCCACGTGGGTGCTCAGCCCTCCTAACTGCACGAGTCATGCCGTGCCTAAGGAACCCAAGACGAGCCCTGTTGACACGGCTTATGACTTCCTATATGCTAAAGTTGACAGCTGGTTGCCATCACCCACATTCTACAAGCTGCCACGTGGGTGATTAGGCACGCGGTGCACTTTGTAACCGGAAGCGCGAGCAGCACGGACTTAGAAAGCATGAGAGAGAGCTTCAAGGCGGGCACGACGAAGAGGGCGCCGGAAGACAAGCGGTCCGCGCCGCTCGTCACTCAAGAACTCCGGCAAATATTATCTTTGTAAATTCCTTTCAAACGCTATGAGATTTTACTACTAATTTGTTGTCATTTTATTATATTATTTTATACAGGGTGTTTATTCTCGTTTGGGACAAAAAGATAAGGTGGATAGGACATGCGAAGAAGATCATTTTTCACCAATGGACTAGTGGGCGCAGACGTCTGACAACGTGGGAAATTGCGAATTCGTAATGAGCTTTCGCGCCCGCCCGGTAGGCAACCGAGCGCGCGCTGCTGTGTTGCGGGCTGCCTGCGCCACGGCGCTGCAGCATTCGCACGCTGGGCGGCACTCGGCGGCGGCGTGTCGTCTGCTACGTGCCTGCCCTCATTCCGAGCCTGTGTACGGTGAGTCACCACGCCCCAGGCCCTCACGGCCCCGCAGCAGACCACAATAATAATATAAGGCCGGCACCGGGGGGGACCTGTGAGGCCGCGAGCCGCGACATTGTCGCGCACTGCTCGGGTCGCATTGATGTCCAAAAGCCAGGAGGCTCGGCCCCGCCTGCACTCGGTTGGGCTCGCCTGCACTCCCCTGGCCAAGAGCTTCTGCTCGGATCGGCCCCGCCGCTTGGCAGGGGGCTCGGCGCCGGCACCACTCAGCCGCCGGTTGGGCTCGCCTCCACCTTCCCGAAGCACGTTGGTATCATGTGCTTCCTGTTTAAATAGGGACAACTTACTGAAGAGCAGCGCGCACGCAAACGTAAGATGAACCGAGAGCGCACCCAGGCCAAACGCGACCAGGTCAAACGCGCCTTTCCTTTCAAATATCTTCGGCTCCCCCTTATGATGTTCACGAACTTACTAAAAACGCAACATAAGATAAGTTCTGCTTTCACACACGCACACATAAGACTTGGAAGACAAACCTGGAAGACATTTAGAGTTGGTATCATCTGCTTCCTATTTAAATAGGGATTTAGATTTTTTCATTGTTTAATAATAAAATAAAAAATGCTCCTCTCCGGTGTTTGTACCCCCCTTCTTGCTTGTTAAATTCTGTGCCTCATTGTTTTATTGCAATTCAGTCTTCTTTCCTTCAACCATTAAAAGAATTTTTTCAAGAGGGAAGGAGTGCTATGTCCATCACCCTACTGTGCATTGGTACAACTGTTTCCCCGGTTCTTCCAGACTAATTGGCCTAATTCGTTCAAGTTTTTTACCTGTCATAGTCTGTCTCATGTAATTGTCCTTAGGCCTCAAGTCATTGTCATGTCTTCATTGTTTCAAATAAATCAAACATTTTCCGCCTCTTGGAGGATATATAGTCATGTTATAGATTGTCATATTGTCAAGTCATCTTGTCTAAAGTTAAGTGTGTCAAGTCATGCCATGTCTGCAGTCACTCGTTAAATTATAAGTCTGTCGTCAACTGTTAGTCACTCGTTAAATTAAAAGTCTGTCAGCAACTGTTAGTCATAAGTTTGTGTGTCCCAGTTAGGTTTGTCATCGTCAACTGTTAGTCGACTTGGAGTGACAAAAAACCATGTGACATACAGACTTACAGACTTGATTGCTAGAACTAATTGACACAAAGACTTACGAATGGTTCTCTGGATGCCCCAGCTGACACACGTGGCGCATTTGGTCCTATTACAGAGTAAGGTGGCGGCTGTCAAACAAAACAAGAAAGTGGATTTTACAAGTAGAGATCAAATGTCGAATGTGGCGCGGCGCTGGCCGCCACAGCTCACCTCTTGCGTTGGGTGTGAACCACTCGCATGTGGGCATCATGCCTCGCAACCGTAGGGAAGCTAAATGAGCAGATATCGCACCGACGCTCGATCCTGCGCGGGGGGCTGTGAATGGGAGAGAACGTAATTAACGACATTGTGAGGTGAGCTCTTTACCGTCCATGTGGTTGGTGTGAGTATTCTCTTTGTTTGTGTTTATGTGTGCTAGTGTTGGCACCCCGAGAGCCGCGGGTGCCCACGACTCGACGGCCGGCCGGGATCGAATGACAAGATCAGCAAAATCACGAGCGTAGGTCCCGGCGGCCCCGATAGTCCGGAGGTTAGCGTCAGCAACCTTGCAAAAAATGATTAAGGGCTGAAATTTGGTGGAGAGGTTCATTAGACCCCCTACTTGATTTTAAGACCAGTTGCCACCGTCCCGGTCAGTGCAGACCCCCTCATATCGCAGTATGAAAAATTGTTGACACCGTAAAATGCACAATTGCGCGTAGCTCGGCAACCAAGGCAGCTACAAGGTCGCGGTTTGGCTCAGTTTGTGCGTAGACCCCCACTTGAATCCGATGGTGGCAGTCAGAACCCCAAAGGGGCCCAGGGGCGGATCGGGGAGCCCCCAAAGGGGTCACCGGCTCCCTCTATTGCACTAAAATGGGCGGAAAGTTGCCGATTCGTGTTTGTATCTCACCCTTGTTTTCGTGGCGCCATCTAGTCATGCTGAGGATAATTATTTGTTCCTTTGATTAGGAACGAGGCCCCATAGGGGCTCTACGGGGCCCCAAAAGGGGTAGAGCTACGTAAAGTTATTTCTCCGTAACCACGGCACCTAGCGAAATAGGACTTTCTGCTCCGTGTTCCTCGTCACACGTGCAAGCGCGCGCGTGCACACACACACATACACACACACACACATACATACACACTTGCGCGCGCTCACACACATACGCGCACACATGCACATACTATTACAAAATACACTCGTCAGTTATCAATCAATGCTGTTTAAATTACTATATTTCATAGAATATAAAAAAACTATATAAGATTAAAGGAAATAAATATATATTTTTTCCATAACGAATGAAAGCACAAAAATACGCGTTCTTTCAAACAATAAATATTTACACATGGCACAGATAGAATCACTTTGTTTTTGACAGACACACTTGCTACCTTCACCGCGTGCAATCTTTGTAGAACCAACACTGCCTTTTTTAAGCATGAAAACACGCGTTTCTTTGAAACGACAAATATTAAACCATAAAATTAACACAGTCAAAATCATTTGTTTGCACATGCACACTTGCATCCTTCACCGCATGCAATGTTTTTTTCGCACAGCCACAGTTGCCGCGGCAAGCCACACTGCATTTAGACCCGGTTAAAGTTTTGCATGATTTCGCTGCAACGGGTATGGTACGCCACACGATTTCCCATCCATTCTGATCGGTGCGTCTCCAGCCGAAATCAGCCGGTGTCGGGAGCTCCTGTACTGCACTTGCCGCCTGGTCAAACACTTGACCCATATATGATGCCCTCTTCATATGCAGCACTAACGCATCTTCAGATGGGGGTAAGGTCTCCAGTGCTTTCTGTTCCTTGCAGAAAAGATATTTACGGCAGTCGGTGATGGTGGGGAACAAGTCAGATCTACGATTAAAAATAACAAAAATATTAAAAAGTATAATCACACAAAATAACGACTAACTGAATGTCTAGATGCGATTAAAAGTACTCACATGCCATACATCACTTGAACAAAATTGAATAGAATTGGTTGCGCCTCCTCAACATTTCCAGATGCTAGCTTAATAAATGCTTCTATGGCTTCCGGGTATTTTTCAAGTGCTTTCAAGGCTGTGTTTTTTCCGACTCCATAAAATGAAGAAACATTGTCACAGCCCGTAAAGGCGTGAAATGTAGGCAGTGCCAGGCACTTTTGCGGCCCTGTTGGATATGAGAGCCACATTAATACTTGGAAATGTCAAATAATACGTCAAGTCTACGGGACAAACTTTCTTACCCAGAGATGCTGCGATAGTATGGATTGGAATAAATTTACAAGACTGCCCTGCTTTCATTTGGATCCATAGTTCCTCGATATCGGGAAACTTGGCCATGCATGACAAGGCTATCACTATCACGTCGGTGTCTGTTGTCCGTACGAGAATTTTCCTGTGCCCCTGTCGAACTGCATCGACCACGTGCACAAAGACCCTGGTGTCTGACTCTTCGTGGTTGCACGGTGACAGTAGCTGCAGATCGGACAGTGAGGGGCTCACTACTACGCCCTCGTCCAGTGTGCTGCTCACGGCGGTCCCATCCACTTCAAAATCTCTGAAAGATTCCCCTAGGAGACGAAACAGCTCTGTCTTGTTGTCTGAGTTGCGCAAGAATTCGTCCCACCTCTGCGGTATCTTTGTGCTTGGCATGACTTTCGTACGCTGCCCTGGGCCGCGTTTCTCGCGTGTCTTCATTTTAAGGCTATCAGGGAAGTACCTAGAAGGGAAAAAATTAAAACAATAAAGCCGCATGCACTGCCGGCTTAAAAAATCAAGAGTAAGTGGTGAATTACTACTCACCGATCCCACACAACATCTAGCCTTCGCACACCATTGCATTCCCTTCTGACAAAGGGCAAAAATACGGTCTGAGCATATTCACAAAAATTCTTACACAACCCAGGCTTAAGCATATGAACCAGTGCAGCTCCCTCCAAGATCTTCACATACACAGGTGGCTGGGTGGCAGGGGTTTCGCCAGCGATTTCTACTAATTGCCGGTACAGGACAGACTTCGCTGTTGATCTCAGCTCACCACCATTCACTGACAATGCGGGAGGGAACTCCTGATTTTCATGGGTTAAAAATGTATCTAGATCACTCTCCCTGTTGGTGCTCGATGCCCCGACGAAAAGTCGACTCAAAAGTTTGTTGTCTGCCTTTAAGAACTGGATTTGAGTCTTTGCCCGATCCACCTGTCCCTGTTTTTTTGGAGCAGTGCTGCAGAGAGTGAGTCTATTTTGCGGGATTCTGTGATGTATAGGAACCTGGCGAGATTGGATTCTTTGTTCGACATACTCCCTATATTGGGTTGTTCCAATCGACTCAATATTTCTCACTGTCTTGGAAACTTCAGTAGAGAACACCATCTTTGTTTCAATGTTAACCAAATCTTTGCCTTCCTCCGTAAACGGGTTGCCAAGTTCTTCAAAAACTGACACTAAATTTGACACGTTCTGAGCAAAGCGTTGGCGTGCCGCTGGCGTTTCCAAGTGATGTCCCTCGTCGTCTTCCTCGGGAACTTCAAATATTTTTTCGAACTCTCTAATGTCTGCTGCAAGATCAGGAGTGACCACCGTGTGTTTGAGTACTGCTACGGGGTTTTCTTGAAGACCGATCATTCCTAAAACCGACAAGCCGTAAAATGTAAGTCTGGTGCACACTGTGCTGCGACGCGTTGCACACGTTCAAATTTTTAGTTAAGTTTGAAAAAAGAAAAACACATATTTTACTCACCACCAGCGCCTTTTAGCTCTTTATTGACATGTTCGTGAGCCTGGTCCAGGGAAATTGCAGAGGCTGGTCTATTCGTCTCACACACTGCAAAATGGCCCTTCATAAACTCGGCGTGCACGTCAGGGTGGGACGACTGTAAACTTTGTAGTCGGCTGACTTCAATCGGGAGCCACCGAGCATAGTTGACGTGGTCGAGTGAGAAACACCACGACACCAGACTGTTCAACGCAGCGACATAACCAGGGAAGTCCCTCACACGTGTCGCACGAACCAGCTCACTAGAGACCATTTCTAACGTAAAGGCGATTTCCCAGTACTGGAACATTACAGATGAGGCCCGCTTCTGCGATCGCCACTGCTCAAAACTGAGAGGGTCATCTTCTGCATGCTGGTCGTATGCTTTCTTCATGAGACGGTAGAGAGCCGCCGCGGAAACCTCACAGGCACAATTTAAAAAAAAAGTACAAAATAAAATGAGCTCATGTTTGGTTATTTAGTGCAAACCTGAATAAATTAAAATTACCTGGTGGTAGTGTCTGGATCTCGTTAGGTGGCTAACTTTGATGCCCGCTCCCTCTGCTCTGCCAGGAGTAGTAACACCTGCCTCGACCAGTGCGCTTGTCCACCCGCTACCATCCAACCATTGGCCAGCGATTTTGAGCGAAACCTGCTCTGTGTGCATTCCCCCGAGAAGCATGATGAATTTGTCCTCTCCGTATTCAGGGAACAACCATTGTAAGCATTTGCAGAGCGCATACAAGGGTTGATCGGCGACCAAAATTGGCTTCTGTCCAGGGTTTAGAAATGCAATATTTTTCTTTGTCAGGTTCATGCAATGCGCCATAGTACTAATGGAGTGTGCACTTTCTCTGAATATAGGAAGAAATGCAACCCTAGTCTTCACTCTGTCTCCTTCTCTGTTGTTGACAGCGACATAGGCACCAAAGGGCATAGTTGTTTCATCGACGAGGCAGTCTTCCAGCCACGACATATTAATTTCAGCTGCATTTACTGTCCCTAGCAACTCAAAATCACATGGCCCCACTTTTGCTGCTTTTAAATCAACAGATATTGGCCGAATATTTGCGAAATCAGGGGGCAGTTCAAGCTTCAACGCTTTGCCGATCATTGAATGGTCTCGAGGCTCACCTGCAAGCAAAATTAAATGCGATAAACATTGCACTCGTATGTTATGATTGAAAAAAAAATGCGTAAAACACAAAAAATATATTTATCACACTTGTGGTCCACACCTGGATTGTCAAGAGTTGGATGCTGCATAAAGGACATTGCTGTGCCATGGAGAGAAGACAAGGAGAAAGTCGCCACCGTGTCCTTGTCGATGTTGTCAACTGCCGCAATAGTAAAAAGGTTTTTGCGCAGTGTGACGGGACATACAACGCCCTCTTCCTTGAAGATTTGGCATGACCTCAGAGCTTTCTCTGTCAAATGCTTCTGCATCCTATCGTACGACCAGCCAATGCCAAGCTTGAAACACATGTCAATCAAACTCTTCTTCCTAGTTGTCGCATACAGCTTTGTGGCCACATACTTCGGGACAGGCGTCTCGTAGAGCCTACAATGCCGCTTGGACTTCCCTCGAGTGCGTTTCCTGGTGTGATGAACAAGCAGCTGGCCGATCGACTCCACGGCTTGATCGAAGTCAGCGCCATCTTCAGGCTCCCTGAGGCCTGAACCATTCATGCACATTTTCAGAAGCGTGGTCAAAGAATTCGGAACCTTGTCTGCTGCGTCTTCACCATTCTCTGCAATTTTTCGAAACACATCCTTCCGAACAATTTCTGCAGATTGGGCCAATATGAAACCCTCACGGTCAAAATTCCTTTTGCAATTTTCCCGAAGGCTGCTGTCGAGATCTCCTTTGAACGTGATTAGTATTTCCTGGCCAGCGCCTCCTGACGCCTCCAAAAATTCACATTCATGCAGGAGCTCCTCCCGCAACCTAGTGGAGTGGCCGCTGACTTCAATTCCGTGCTGCAGCATTTCTGACGCATAAGTACGCGTCAGTTCAGACATCTTGAAAACTGGATTGAACTCTGCGTTTATCTTCTTTTCCTGCACTATGTGAGTAACAAGACTTGCCAGGACCAGTCCGTGAGCCTGCATCGCTTTATCATTTTTGAGTGCAGCAGTTGGTCTCACCCGGTTCATAAACGCCGTTCTGCAAGCGTTGTGATACTGTGCATTTATCTGACAAAGACCACCCAGTCCGCTACCTAATGTGAGAATCTTGGAATCCCGTGTCTTTTGGGCACACTGCATTATGCGCAATGCGCCTTCTTCAGTCACTGAGCTGAGCGGGCTCGCACGACTTTCCTCTTCGTCACAAAAGATGCATGTGCCTTTTTCGTGCAAGCAAGTACTTTTTCTGGTTTTCTTGGGAGACACTGCTGGTCTCACATTCTCCTTGTCGGCAGCTGATATTCTTTTCTTAGCTCTATCTAGTCTAGAATTGCTGAAATGGAGGAAGCATGACTTGTGCCACACGGCATGATGGTTCCTCAAATTTTCAGCAACGCCGTTTTCCCCCTTCAAAAGGGCAACATTTACTCCTAGTGGAACCTGACCTAGCTCGTCAAATGTCAACAAGTTATTGGCAAGCGACGAATAGCCATCGTGAGTTGCCCTCGAGTTCTTACCAGGGTCACACACATCCTCATTTTTCTTGTTTTCCTGACACAGAACACACTTTCTCCAGTCTATTTCCGACCTCGCGATCGGGCTAGCCGACACGTTTAGATCCACAATTTTAAAAAAGGTTTCCATTTCTGCGCTGTGTGAAAGAAATGCACATCAGACTTAAAGACCCTAAATATGAAGTAATTTTACCAAAAGACAGGAAATCAAGAAGAAAAAAATACCTTCATGCAAGAATGCAACATAACCATCCACACGTCATGCAAGGGCACACCTTGAAAATTTACCAGTCACCTCACAACACTGCAAAACAAACACCAAAACTGATATTATCAGCTTGTCGATAACCTAAAAACGGCTTTATCAACATCAATAAACAAAAAAAGGACTCACCAGCGCAGGAAAACAGTGACATCGCATCAGAAATCACTTAAAACACCTTTGAACACTTTCACATCACTTAATTTCACTCACTGAACAACACACAGCAATAAAAAAAAACTTTGTGGATTCACCGGCCTGGTATTCCCTCCTAGGCCAGCGCGCAATAATGCACCAGGCCGGCAGACGGGTGGAAGGGGGCGCTGCCGAGCGGGCGCAGCGCGCAGGGTCAATGACCGCGTTCGGGCGCCCGCGCGCAGTGTCGAAGAGAGCCCAGAGAGGCGCGCGAAGTTTAAAACGTGCCGCGGTATTGCATTTCGAATACGGTGCTTCTTGCTTATGTTTCTAACACAGGACCGAAAAAAAGACTTCGGACATTGTGTACATGCACGTACGCGTGTGTGTGTGCATGTGTGCGCGCGCAAGTGTGTATGTATGTGTGTGTGTGTGTGTGTGTGTATATGTATGTGTATGTGTGTGTGTGCACGCGCGCTTGCACGTGTGACGAGGAACACGGAGAAGAAAGTCCTATTTCGCTAGGTGCCGTGGTTACGGAGAAATAACTTTACGTAGCTCTACCCCTTTTGGGGCCCCGTAGAGCCCCTATGGGGCCTCGTTCCTAATCAAAGGAACAAATAATTATCCTCAGCATGACTAGATGGCGCCACGAAAACAAGGGTGAGATACAAACACGAATCGGCAACTTTCCGCCCATTTTAGTGCAATAGAGGGAGCCGGTGACCCCTTTGGGGGCTCCCCGATCCGCCCCTGGGCCCCCTTTGGGGTTCTGACTGCCACCATCGGATTCAAGTGGGGGTCTACGCACAAACTGAGCCAAACCGCGACCTTGTAGCTGCCTTGGTTGCCGAGCTACGCGCAATTGTGCATTTTACGGTGTCAACAATTTTTCATACTGCGATATGAGGGGGTCTGCACTGACCGGGACGGTGGCAACTGGTCTTAAAATCAAGTAGGGGGTCTAATGAACCTCTCCACCAAATTTCAGCCCTTAATCATTTTTTGCAAGGTTGCTCCGTACATTGGTCGCTAACATCCGGACTACGAGAGGGGGCGACACCTCGCAGGCAACACTGCGAGGCAAGGCAAGGCTGCGAGGCTAGGAGGAGAAAGAAGAAGAAAGAGAGAAGGAGAGTAGGTAGGACAGTCGTGAAGGAAAGGGGAGAGAGCGTGGAGGTGCAAGTGTAAAGGACCAAGCAAAGTGTGAAGGGCCAAGCGCGTGGCGCAAGAAGTGAGTGAATTAAGTGAGTGGACTAAGTGAGTGAAGTGACGCAGCGCCGCAGACGGACCATCGCCCGCAAGCCTTTGCCCACGCCACCTGGAAGACGACGCCCCCGCGGTGAGTGCTCGCGGCTCAACCCTAGCGACACGTGTGGCTGCACCACGTAGGTTAGGCTAGGCAGGGATAGGACAAAGTTACATAATAAAACCTAGTGCACTCTAACTGAAACTCCGTCTCTGAGCTAATCCCGTTCACAGTACCAAACGCCCAACAAAAATCCCCCGTAACATGGTTCCGATACCGGATCTAACCCTAGGCCTGTAGAAGTCCACATGGCACAGCCACGTGTGACCATAACCTATCTTTAGTAATTATCCGAATATCTGCTAAGTAGCCAGGGTATAGATAGAGCAAAGAACATAGCTAGGGCAAATATAATTAATAGTAACACCTCTCTGAGAAAAAAAAAGTAGGGATTTGGATTAGTGTTTACGGAGAAAGGTACTGCATGGCGGAGTCCCCTAGCTGGAAAGCGAAACGATTATCAGCGGTCCATAGGAGCTTTGTAGAAGAAGCCTTCACAGCCTCCCCCAACCACACCTGGATCACCTTGAGAAACAAAGATAAATGGACTTGGGAATATGTTGATTATTTGATTCCTGTTTTACTAGCACAAGTCGAGTCAATACCAACCAGGGCAAGTAGGCATCACATAAAATCATCAATAATCTCCTGCACCAATAATCTGGAAGAGCCTTACATCTACATTCAGACATCGGAAGCACAGGAACCAGTAGTCCCAGAGAAGGACATCCCCATCCCCACGTCAGCCCTCTACAACTTCATTGCCAAATTAACAAAACTGGGACTAGAACCAGAACAAATATTCTTACAGGTGGTGAAAATTTTGACGCCATACTTTCCTGAAAAAATAAGGGTTGAAATTACAACACATTATCTTGGAGCAGACAGCCCCCTGCCAACACCAATTGTGGAGAGTTCCTCCCCTGAGTACGAGGAAGTATCCATACTTCCAGCCATAGCTTCCCACCCTATCCCTCCGGCAGAAAGCGAGGGGTTCTCTGATCTTTTAAATCCGCTAACCCCAGTGACCTTAACCGAGGGGGAACCCGAGCAGGCAACAGAGACTGTTCAGGAAGAAGTAGACGAATTTGATCTAGAAGCCGACTTCGACAACTTACTGGAGAGATTCCACCTTCTCCAAGATAAAACAACAGCCAAGCCACTAGAAACAGAACTAAAAGAAGAGCTAGAAGCCGGGGAAGAAGGATCAAATTTAGCAGGCAATTCAGGGAGTGACCAACCTATTTTTACGAATCAAGTGAACACAGAGGCAGTAGGAATCATGGCAAAACCAAAAATGCCAAAGTTCGACCCCAGCAAAAATGACGACTTTAATGACTTCCTCGAATCCTTTGACAATTGGAGGGCGATGTGCAAAATTCCGGATTCTGAGGCAATAAGCCACTTCCGAACGGGTCTGAAAGGGGACGCCGAAGACGACTTCAAGAGGATAAAAAAGGATAAACCGACCATCACATACAAGGAGATGATAAAAGATTTGGGAGAAATTTACGGGCGTAATCAAGACCCCAACCAAGAGACACAAAGATTACACAGACTGCTTTACAGCGAGAAGATGAAAAAAGGAGAGTCCCTGAAAGATTACTGTAGGAAGCTAAAGAAGATAGTTGCCCATGCTAAGATGACAGATGAAATTGAAGCAATAATCCTAAATAGACTCTTGGCCCACTCTCCCAAAGACATCTGTGTTGCTATGAAAGCCCTAGTCCAGGACCAACAGGTTTCTTCCTTAACTTTCATTACTCATGCCCTGAGGCTGGTAGAGGGCCTGCCTACAGAGGAACAAGTCAAGATACAACTGGTAGGGGAATCAAACCATGAACAAGAAGAAGAGTCATCAGAGGAGAGTGAGGAGGAAGACTCAGATGATGAAGACAAAAAGAAGAAAAAGAAAAAGTCGAAGAAGACAAATAAGAAACAAGAAACAGAAAAGGAGGAGACACAGAAGATCCTTCTGGAAAACTACAAGAAAATCCTACAAGAACAACAGAGAGAGGAAAGCAAAAAACTAAAAGACGTTAAGGACACCCTCGAGGAATTGTCAGGTCATTTCAAGACCCTGACAATCAACCTAATGAAAGAAAATAAGGACAGCAACCCTCCAGAAAGACCCAGGCCACAACAGCATCAAAGGGAACAACAGGGACCATCAGGCAGCACCAACTACAACAGAAACCCCAACTACGGCCAATACCAACAACACTATACAAGAGGCGGAGGTAATACATACAGGGGCAGAGGCGGAGGTTTCATGAGGGGAGAGGCAACTATAGGGGCAACAATTTCCAACCCTCTTGGAACAACGGCCGAGGACAGGCAAGACATCAAGACAGCTACATGTATGCCAACATGTCGATGCCCCACCCCTACTTCCAAGGAGAGGCAACATCCAACATGGGACCCAGACAAGACCAATTTTCCCACCCTCCCGGCCCCAGATGCTTATACTGCCAAAGCATCATGCATACCGTCCAAGCGTGCCCGGATTTAAAAAACGCCAAATAGCCCCGTTGGCACAAAAAACCCAGCCAACGGGGGAGGGACAAGAGAGTAAGATGGACAAACCCTGCCCAAAACATTCGGAAATGACTTTAGATAATCAAGGCACTATCAATATATGCAGTTGCAACCTGGAACCGGAAGACATAGCAATACTCGAAAAAACAAATTGGTACGAACATTTCGTGAGACTGAGCCACCCCAACAACACTTTCCCAATACAGGTGGAAATAGACGGAATAGTGAGACAAGGAGTAATTGACCAGCAGGCAAAACATTCAATCTTAAATACCAGGCTTACAACTGAAAAGGATATCCAAAATGGCTTAATGTATGTAACGGCACACACAGGGACAGACACCAAAGCAGCAGGTTGGTGTATCACTTACGTCCAAATTCAGAATGGAATTGAAGCCCCTTGTCTGACTTTAGTGGCAAATATTATGTATGATTTTATTCTCGGCAAAGACTTATTGGAAAAATTTTCGGCCAGTTTTAATGCAACCACTGACATGGTCTACTTTGAGTTTGGAAAAAGCTCTACTTACATCAAAAGGGCGCAAAGTGATACTCAAGAGGAAACTCAAAAGAATGGACAAGTCCTGCTGGTGAAGACCCCATAAACAGACGATAAGAAGCATTCACCACTACTCCCAACAAACACCGACGCAGTAGTAAAAACAGATCCAAAACACAACAAACCAACCCTGTGACCAACGCAAAAGACGAAAAAAGAAATAGCGAGCAAAAGAAATGGACAAATTCAGATTACTCATAGAAAGGGAAGACCTTTACCCCAAGGACTTTGTTGAGAAGTTTGGTGAGAAAGATAAATACTGGGAACTAGAGAGTGACAGGAAGAGGGAACTCAGCCTTTGACATGATATGGTATGCTTATTGTTGTGCAACTTACAAGAGACTAAAGAATTGACACTGTACAGATCTGACGCAAGCGAGACACCTGGACCATCTGGAATTTCCAGGATCGGTGGTCTCGAAGCTAAAGCCACAGCTGTAGAAACTGGGAAAATGCCTCTTTATCTCAAGTATTTCGACTACACTGCTGCTTTGAGTAACTTTGTCATCCTTGAGGGTAACCCTGCTGTTGACACATGGCAGCACACTTCAGCAGCAAACTGGGGTATTCAACGCCCAAACGGTAAATGGGACATCATTGACAAAGACAATAAGAAATTCATTGAAGTAAAAGTTACAAAGAATGTTGAGAAAGAAATTGAAATCTTCGAAAAGAGGATAACAACAGACGCTGACTACTACTCTCTAGTGATTGTAGACCCAGAAAAAGGTAGCCTGACTAAAGTGAAGTACCCTTTTGATTTCGGAGGAGAAGAAAAGGTTGTTGACTTCATAGCTAAGAGGTCAATCATCATGAACCAGCTACAAATTGAAAGGAGCGACCTAGTACAAGAAGAAAACCTCTACGACAGAATCTTCACATGCAACAGTTTCAAGAAAGAAGTTGACGACTGGGTTAAATTCTGGCACAGGTATGATAGCCCCGAGCTGAAAATGGACCATATAAGAGACCTGCTTGAACAGATACCCGAATTTAACAGTATCAGCTTGAAGGACATATCCACTCATCTGCACGACCCGTCATTAAGAGAAGAGGACCTAGGGTTCGCAAAGTGGAAGGGAAAACTACTACCGGAGGTCCTTTACCGAAACCACTCGAGCCAAAGTTACACAGATGAACAAATGGTGCCAGAAATAGTCGACCTTCTAAAGGAATTTGAGAACGAAACTCTGAAAACTCTAGTCAAAGACATTCAGAGACATTTTGAGGCCAAATCTGAGAAGGGGACAAGCATAAACAGGGTCAGCACAACTCTCAAAGAAATGATCGGATATAAGGCAAAAAAGCTGGTTTACGACCCTGAGTTCGAGGATGTTAAACAAGAAGAATACAAGGAGCACACACCTAAGAAGTACCATCCCTATTTCCATGACTTAATGCACGACTTGTCTTGCAGTCATGAGCACGAAGGCTATTTGGTTACCAGGGAACTAGTAGAAAGAGAGTCCCAGTCACCCCATCCAATTGAATCCATCGCTAAGAAGACATACGAAAAAATGGCGAACTTGTATTGCAAGTCAATCACTGGAGTTTGGGTTCAGCGGAACATTAACTTCTATTCAAGAATTGGTGGCGCTTATGCATCTAATCCAAATGTGCTGAACTCTAAGAAAGACATTGCAATCTTCCCTCTATATGCAGTTATGACTTCCGAATCAGGGGACACAAAGAGACTGGTGTCGGGAATCGTGATAAGAGGTAGAATGCATGCTAGACAACCTACGGATAAGATAAACTTTGTTTTCATCGAAAACTGTGAAGAATGATGCGAGAACCCGGGCTTACATGGACTTCATGAAGCACGACGAAATTATCCAAACGGAGAATTTCGACATTGTAATACGCAGGACTGCTTGCTTGAAAATCGACTCTTCATATCTCACATATCTCCACAATAGTTTGTTCTTACCAAGTAATATGCTCGGTGAATTAATCTTCAATGATCCCACTATGAAATCAAACACTGACCTCGCTGCTAGAGTCGATAAAGTGTTCAGTGACTCAGAGCAATGGATCAAAGAAAGGATTGTGGAATCAGTTATGATGGGAGTCTGTGGAGGATCACAGGAAGAAGGAACATTGGCAGGTTTAAGAAAACTTTTCATGGTGATCATGGCAATTAGTAGGAATCAGCCAGCAGCCTGCGTAAACACCGCTGAATTCTTTGAGAAGATCAATGAGTGTGTGATTGACTCACCTTATGCTATGTACTGGATCAAGTCCTTTGTAGACTTTGTTGAGTGCGTAATAGAAGCCAGAGTGGAGTAGCAAAACTGCTTTATCATGTTCATCAGTCCAATAATCGCTGAACTCTATGCCAAGCATGATTCTTTTTGTGCCGGGAGAGCGCTCTCTGAATTGTTCGAATGTGAATTTTTTGTGGAAAAAAAAAAAAGTGAGAAAGAAGAATCATGGAAATGATAGTAGATATGGGAGGAAGAAAGAGCAAAGCACGCTCACCAATGTAAGGAATAACGGGAAGATTTGATGATTAAAATGATTAAAATGATAAGCATACTACGGAAAATGGAATATGGAATATGGAATATGGAATATGGAATATGGAATATGGGTACCCAAAAAGAAGGAAAAAAAAATATTGTGAAAGTAATTGAAAGGAGAGAATCTCTTGAGTTTATGGCATGCTTCCTTTTTTTTTTCTGAGGATCCATAATGTAAATAACCCCCCCCCCCTTTTCCCTTTAATGATAGGCTAGGTTAGCCGTAGGTTAGGTTAGGCCCCGACCATAGGGATTAACGCTGTGCCTGAGCAGGCACTGCCGAAGGGATGACCTCTGTGTCTGCTCCAGGATCACGGCAGGGTTCTAGTTTTGTAAGTTATCTCTACGCTAGGAAATATAGTGTGCAGTCATGCGTTTTGCTGGGTTGTGGGCGCGGGCGCCCGCTGTGTGGTGTGTTATCTAACCAGGGTGCTCTTCCGACAGGCATACCCAGGCCATGGCAGTCCTACTACTCATCGGACTGGCCGTGGCTGGAATCACAGCAGCCCCGCTAAACGCCCCCTTGGCGAGCGAGGACCAGTACTGGGCCACACCCGGTGGCATTGTGGAACTGCTTCCGATTTTGCCTTTCGAGGATTCGCTACTGGTCAACTTCCAACTCCAATTACCACAGTTTGGAACTAATTCAGAGGCCGAGGACGACTGCCCGCTGGAAAACTCAATCCTGTGTGTGTGGGAATCAAACATCCAATCGCTTCGATCGGAAATCTGTAAATCTGACAACAGCGTGTCTCTACTTGGACCCATCAACATCTACCATGGCAGAAAAAAACGGGCGTTCTGGAGTATCGCAGCAGCCGCAGTGCCCATAGTTGCCGAATACTTCCCAAAAGCGGTCGACTGGATCAAAAATCAGTTTTCTCCACCCGAAAAAAATGCACTCCTTGAATATACGCCACAGCTGCAATCCTCAGGGACTGACCTTCCATCAAAAATGTTAGAACTGAAAAATAAATTTACGGAGTGGAAAGAAAAAACTAAAGCTCAACACGGAATGACGGCACAGGATAAAATCTCCGCGCTTGAATTACTAATGAGAGCCCTCTTTGATGCCAGCCTAATTGACCAGGCCATTACGACCTGCAACGCCGGACGCTTACCACCCAGATTGGTCACAAGGAAGCACTTACTCAAAGCGATTGCGGAAGCAGAAACGCGGATGAGTAAATTTGACGCCGAACCACTCATTCCACCAACTAACCTCTTGGACTACTACAAACTTCGGGGGGGGGGGGGGGGGGGGGGCGGCTGGGATTTCTCAGTCTGCCAGCCTCTCAAGAAAAGAGGAATCAGGAGGCCATGGAAGCAGCACGGGCTTTGGGAGCTCGCAGGCGTGCTGCGTCTGAGGGACGACAGACGCCCGTGAAGCAGCCCCCTCCCCCCCCCCCCCCCCCCCCCGAGGCGGGCGGTAGCGTAGACACACATTTCTAAAAAACACACTATGGATTATGATTACAACCTCATATGCACTATGCCCACAATCCAGATCCAGTTGGCAGGCCACCTGCGCAGTCACCAGCGGGGACCTCAAGGACTTCGGAAGTTCAGGCAGTGCGAGCGGCGCCGCTTGCAGTGGCAACGACCTCTTAGCAGGCCACCCCCAGCCAGTAGGCGCCAAGTCACCCAACTATCCTCCAAAGTCGCCTTCGCCCCCAACAACACCCCCAAGGCTCGAAGGCGAGTGGGCCGCTATTAGGGATTTTAGACCGTTCATAACCCCTAATGTCATTCAACAAGCGGCCAAGTACTCTACGTCCGGCTGGATGTGGCGCGTACTTCATGGCTCACGCATACCCGTGCAAGTGGTGTATGGGACCTCCACGTGGGTGCTCAGCCCTCCTAACTTCACGAGTCATGCCGTGCCTAAGGAACGCAAGACGAGCCCTGTTGACACGGCTTATGACTTCCTATATGCCAGAGTTGACAGCTGGTTGCCATCACCCACATTCTACAAGCTGCCACGTGGGTGATTAGGCACGCGGTGCACTTTCTAACCGGAAGCGCGAGGAGCGCGGACTTAAAGAGCATGAGAGAGAGCTTCAAGGCGGGCACGACGAAGAGGGCGCCGGAAGACAAGCGGTCCGCGCCGCTCGTCACTCAAGAACTCCGGCAAATATTATCTTTGTAAATTCCTTTCAAAAGCTATGAGATTTTACTACTAATTTGTTGTCTTTTTATTATATTATTTTAAACAGGGTGTTTATTCTAGTTTGGGACAAAAAGATAAGGTGGATAGGACATGCGAAGAAGATCATTTTTCACCAATGGACTAGTGGGCGCAGACGTCTGACAACGTGGGAAATTGCGAATTCGTAATGAGCTTTCGCGCCTGCCCGGTAGGCAACCGAGCGCGCGCTGCTGTGTTGCGGGCTGCCTGCGCCACGGCGCTGCAGCATTCGCACGCTTGGCGGCACTCGGCGGCGGCGTGTCGTCTGCTACGCGCCTGCCTTCATCCCGAGCCTGTGTACGGTGAGTCACCACGCCCCAGGCCCTCACGGCCCCGCAGCAGACCAAAATAATAATATAAGGCGGGCACCGGGGGGACCTGTGAGGCCGCGAGCCGCGACATTGTCGTGCACTGCTCGGGTCGCATTGTTGTCCACAAGTCAGGGGGCTCGGCCCCGGGCTCGCCTGCGCTCCCCTGGCCAAGAGCCTCTGCTCGGATCGGCCCCGCCGCTTGGCAGGGGCTCGGCGCCGGCACCACTCATCTGCCGGTTGGGCTCGCCTCCACCTTCCCGAAGCACGTTGGTATCATGTGCTTCCTATTTAAATAGGGACAACTTACTGAAGAGCAACGCGCACGCAAACGTAAGATGAACCGAGAGCGCACCCAGGTCAAACGCGCCTTTCCTTTCAAATATCTTCGGCTCCCCCTTATGATGTTCACGAACTTACTAAAAACGCAACATAAGATAAGTTCTGCTTTCACACACGCACACATAAGACTTGGAAGACAAACCTGGAAGACATTTAGAGTTGGTATCATCTGCTTCCTATTTAAATAGGGATTTAGATTTTTTCATTGTTTAATAATAAAATAAAAAATGCTCCTCTCCGGTGTTTGTACCCCCCTTCTTGCTTGTTAAATTCTGTGCCTCATTGTTTTATTGCAATTCAGTCTTCTTTCCTTCAACTATTGCAAGATTTTTTTCAAGAGGGGAAGAGTGCTATGTCCATCACCCTACTGTGCATTGGTACAACTGTTTCCCCGGTTCTTCCAGACTAATTGGCCTAATTCGTTCAAGTTTTTTACCTGTCATAGTCTGTCTCATGTAATTGTCCTTAGGCCTCAAGTCATTGTCATGTCTTCATTGTTTCAAATAAATCAAACATTTTCCGCCTCTTGGAGGATATGTAGTCATGTTATAGATTGTCATATTGTCAAGTCATCTTGTCTCAAGTTAAGTGTGTCAAGTCATGCCATGTCTGCAGTCACTCGTTAAATTATAAGTCTGTCGTCAACTGTTAGTCACTCGTTAAATTAAAAGTCTGTCAGCAACTGTTAGTCATAAGTTTGTGTCCCAGTTAGGTTTGTCATCGTCAACTGCTAGTCGACTTGGAGTGACTAAAAAACGATGTGACATACAGACTTACAGACTTGATTGCTAGAACTAATTGACACAATGACTTACGAATGGTTCTCTGGATGCCCCAGCTGACACACGTGGCGCATTTGGTCCTATTACAGAGTAAGGTGGCGGCTGTCAAACAAAACAAGAAAGTGGATTTTACAAGTAGAAATCAAATGTCGAATGTGGCGCGGCGCTGGCCGCCACAGCTCACCTCTTGTGTTGGGTGTGAACCACTCGCATGTGGGCATCATGCCTCGCAACCGTACGGAAGCTAAATGAGCAGATATCGCACCGACGCTCGATCCTGCGCGGGGGGCTGTGAATGGGAGAGAACGTAATTAACGACATTGTGAGGTGAGCTCTTTACCGTCCATGTGGTTGGTGTGAGTATTCTCTTTGTTTGTGTTTATGTGTGCTAGTGTTGGCACCCCGAGAGCCGCGGGTGCCCACGACTCGACGGCCGGCCGGGATCGAATGACAAGATCAGCAAAATCACGAGCGTAGGTCCCGGCGGCCCCGAGAGGGGGCGACACCTCGCAGGCAACACTGCGAGGCTAGGCAAGGCTGCGAGGCTAGGAGGAGAAAGAAGAAGAAAGAGAGAAGGAGAGTAGGTAGGACAGTCGTGAGAGAAAGGGGAGAGAGCGTGGAGGTGCAAGTGTGAAGGACCAAGCAAAGTGTGAAGGGCCAAGCGCGTGGCGCAAGAAGTGAGTGAATTAAGTGAGTGGACTAAGTGAGTGAAGTGACGCAGCGCCGCAGACGGACCATCGCCCGCAAGCCTTTGCCTACGCCACCTGGAAGACGACGCCCCCGCGGTGAGTGCTCGCGGCTCAACCCTAGCGACACGTGTGGCTGCACCACGTAGGTTAGGCTAGGCAGGGATAGGACAAAGTTACATAATAAAATCTAGTGCACTCTAACTAAAACTCCGTCTCTGAGCTAATCCCGTTCACAGTACCAAACGCCCAACAAAAATCCCCCGTAACATGGTTCCGATACCGGATCTAACCCTAGGCCTGTAGAAGTCCACATGGCACAGCCACGTGTGACCATAACCTATCTTTAGTAATTATCCGAATATCTGCTAAGTAGCCAGGGTATAGATAGAGCAAAGAACATAGCTAGGGCAAATATAATTAACAGTAACACCTCTCTGAAAAGAAAAAAAAAAAAAGTAGGGATTTGGATTAGTGTTTACGGAGAAAGGTACTGCATGGCGGAGTCCCCTAGCTGGAAAGCGAAACGATTATCAGCGGTCCATAGGAGCTTTGTAGAAGAAGCCTTCACAGCCTCCCCCAACCACACCTGGATCACCTTGAGAAACAAAGATAAATGGACTTGGGAATATGTTGATTATTTGATTCCTGTTTTACTAGCACAAGTCGAGTCAATACCAACCAGGGCAAGTAGGCATCACATAAAATCATCAATAATCTCCTGCACCAATAATCTGGAAGAGCCTTACATCTACATTCAGACATCGGAAGCACAGGAACCAGTAGTCCCAGAGAAGGACATCCCCATCCCCACGTCAGCCCTCTACAACTTCATTGCCAAATTAACAAAACTGGGACTAGAACCAGAACAAATATTCTTACAGGTGGTGAAAATTTTGACGCCATACTTTCCTGAAAAAATAAGGGTTGAAATTACAACACATCTTGGAGCGGACAGCCCCGTGCCAACACCAATTGTGGAGAGTTCCTCCCCTTAGTACGAGGAAGTATCCATACTTCCAGCCATAGCTTCCCACCCTATCCCTCCGGCAGAAAGCGAGGGGTTCTCTGATATTTTAAATCCGCTAACCCCAGTGACCTTAACCGAGGGGGAACCTGAGCAGGCAACAGAGACTGTTCAGGAAGAAGAAGACGAATTTGATCTAGAAGCCGACTTCGACAACTTACTGGAGAGATTCCACCTTCTCCAAGATAAAACAACAGCCAAGCCACTAGAAACAGAACTAAAAGAAGAGCTAGAAGCCGGGGAAGAAGGATCAAATTTAGCAGGCAATTCAGGGAGTGACCAACCTATTTTTACGAATCAAGTGAACACAGAGGCAGTAGGAATCATGGCAAAACCAAAAATGCCAAAGTTCGACCCCAGCAAAAATGACGACTTTAATGACTTCCTCGAATCCTTTGACAATTGGAGGGCGATGTGCAAAATTCCGGATTCTGAGGCAATAAGCCACTTCCGAACGGGTCTGAAAGGGGACGCCGAAGACGACTTCAAGAGGATAAAAAAGGATAAACCGACCATCACATACAAGGAGATGATAAAAGATTTGGGAGAAATTTACGGGCGTAATCAAGACCCCAACCAAGAGACACAAAGATTACACAGACTGCTTTACAGCGAGAAGATGAAAAAGGGAGAGTCCCTGAAAGATTACTGTAGGAAGCTAAAGAAGATAGTTGCCCATGCTAAGATGACAGATGAAATTGAAGCAATAATCCTAAATAGACTCTTGGCCCACTCTCCCAAAGACATCTGTGTTGCTATGAAAGCCCTAGTCCAGGACCAACAGGTTTCTTCCTTAACTTTCATTACTCATGCCCTGAGGCTGGTAGAGGGCCTGCCTACAGAGGAACAAGTCAAGATACAACTGGTAGGGGAATCAAACCATGAACAAGAAGAAGAGTCATCAGAGGAGAGTGAGGAGGAAGACTCAGATGATGAAGACAAAAAGAAGAAAAAGAAAAAGTCGAAGAAGACAAATAAGAAACAAGAAACAGAAAAGGAGGAGACACAGAAGATCCTTCTGGAAAACTACAAGAAAATCCTACAAGAACAACAGAGAGAGGAAAGCAAAAAGCTAAAAGACGTTAAGGACACCCTCGAGGAATTGTCAGGTCATTTCAAGACCCTGACAATCAACCTAATGAAAGAAAATAAGGACAGCAACCCTCCAGAAAGACCCAGGCCACAACAGCATCAAAGGGAACAACAGGGACCATCAGGCAGCACCAATTACAACAGAAACCCCAACTACGGCCAATACCAACAACACTATACAAGAGGCGGAGGTAATACATACAGGGGCAGAGGCCGAGGTTTCATGAGGGGGAGAGGCAACTATAGGGGCAACAATTTCCAACCCTCTTGGAACAACGGCCGAGGACAGGCAAGACATCAAGACAGCTACATGTATGCCAACATGTCGATGCCCCACCCCTACTTCCAAGGAGAGGCAACATCCAACATGGGACCCAGACAAGACCAATTTTCCCACCCTCCCGGCCCCAGATGCTTATACTGCCAAAGCATCATGCATACCGTCCAAGCGTGCCCGGATTTAAAAAACGCCAAATAGCCCCGTTGGCACAAAAAACCCAGCCAACGGGGGAGGGACAAGAGAGTAAGATGGACAAACCCTGCCCAAAACATTCGGAAATGACTTTAGATAATCAAGGCACTATCAATATATGCAGTTGCAACCTGGAACCGGAAGACATAGCAATACTCGAAAAAACAAATTGGTACGAACATTTCGTGAGACTGAGCCACCCCAACAACACTTTCCCAATCCAGGTGGAAATAGACGGAATAGTGAGACAAGGAATAATTGACCAGCAGGCAAAACATTCAATCTTAAACACCAGGCTTACAACTGAAAAGGATATCCAAAATGGCTTAATGTATGTAACGGCACACACAGGGACAGACACCAAAGCAGCAGGTTGGTGTATCACATACGTCAAAATTCAGAGTGGAATTGAAGCCCCATGTCTGACTTTAGTGGCAAATATTATGCATGATTTTATTCTCGGCAAAGACTTATTGGAAAAATTTTCGGCCAGTTTTAATGCAACCACTGACATGGTCTACTTTGAGTTTGGAAAAAGCTCTACTTACATCAAAAGGGCGCAAAGTGATACTCAAGAGGAAACTCAAAAGAATGGACAAGTCCTGCTGGTGAAGACCCCAAAAACAGACGATAAGAAGCATTCACCACTACTCCCAACAAACACCGACGCAGTAGTAAAAACAGATCCAAAACACAACAAACCAACCCTGTGACCAACGCAAAAGACGAAAAAAGAAATAGCGAGCAAAAGAAATGGACAAATTCAGATTACTCATAGAAAGGGAAGACCTTTACCCCAAGGACTTTGTTGAGAAGTTTGGTGAGAAAGATAAATACTGGCAACTAGAGAGTGACAGGAAGAGGGAACTCAGCCTTCGACATGATATGGTATGCTTATTGTTGTGCAACTTACAAGAGACTAAAGAATTGACACTGTACAGATCTGACGCAAGCGAGACACCTGGACCATCTGGAATTTCCGGGATCGGTGGTCTCGAAGCTAAAGCCACAGCTGTAGAAACTGGGAAAATGCCTCTATATCTCAAGTATTTCGACTACACTGCTGCTTTGAGTAACTTTGTCATCCTTGAGGGTAACCCTGCTGTTGACACATGGCAGCACACTTCAGCAGCAAACTGGGGTATTCAACGCCCAAACGGTAAATGGGACATCATTGACAAAGACAAAAAGAAATTCATTGAAGTAAAAGTTACAAAGAATGTTGAGAAAGAAATTGAAATCTTCGAAAAGAGGATAACAACAGACGCTGACTACTACTCTCTAGTGATTGTAGACCCAGAAAAAGGTAGCCTGACTAAAGTGAAGTACCCTTTTGATTTCGGAGGAGAAGAAAAGGTTGTTGACTTCATAGCTAAGAGGTCAATCATCATGAACCAGCTACAAATTGAAAGGAGCGACCTAGTACAAGAAGAAAACCTCTACGACAGAATCTTCACATGCAACAGTTTCAAGAAAGAAGTTGACGACTGGGTTAAATTCTGGCACAGGTATGATAGCCCCGAGCTGAAAATGGACCATATAAAAGACCTGCTTGAACAGATACCCGAATTTAACAGTATCAGCTTGAAGGACATATCCACTCATCTGCACGACCCGTCATTAAGAGAAGAGGACCTAGGGTTCGCAAAGTGGAAGGGAAAACTACTACCGGAGGTCCTTTACCGAAACCACTCGAGCCAAAGTTACACAGATGAACAAATGGTGCTAGAAATAGTCGACCTTCTAAAGGAATTTGAGAACGAAACTCTGAAAACTCTAGTCAAAGACATTCAGAGACATTTTGAGGCCAAATTTGAGAAGGGGACAAGCATAAACAGGGTCAGCACAACTCTCAAAGAAATGATCGGATATAAGGCAAAAAAGCTGGTTTACGACCCTGAGTTCGAGGATGTTAAACAAGAAGAATACAAGGAGCACACACCTAAGAAGTACCATCCCTATTTCCATGACTTAATGCACGACTTGTCTTGCAGTCATGAGGACGAAGGCTATTTGGTTACCAGGGAACTAGTAGAAAGAGAGTCCCAGTCACCCCATCCAATTGAATCCATCGCTAAGAAGACATACGAAAAAATGGCGAACTTGTATTGCAAGTCAATCACTGGAGTTTGGGTTCAGCGGAACATTAACTTCTATTCAAGAATTGGTGGCGCTTATGCATCTAATCCAAATGTGCTGAACTCTAAGAAAGACATTGCAATCTTCCCTCTATATGCAGTTATGACTTCCGAATCAGGGGACACAAAGAGACTGGTGTCGGGAATCGTGATAAGAGGTAGAATGCATGCTAGACAACCTACGGATAAGATAAACTTTGTTTTCATCGAAAACTGTGAAGAATGATGCGAGAACCCGGGCTTACATTGACTTCATGAAGCACGACGAAATTATCCAAACGGAGAATTTCGACATTGTAATACGCAGGACTGCTTGCTTGAAAATCGACTCTTCATATCTCACATATCTCCACAATAGTTTGTTCTTACCAAGTAATATGCTCGGTGAATTAATCTTCAATGATCCCACTATGAAATCAAACAATGACCTCGCTGCTAGAGTCGATAAAGTGTTCAGTGACTCAGAGCAATGGATCAAAGAAAGGATTGTGGAATCAGTTATGATGGGAGTCTGTGGAGGATCACAGGAAGAAGGAACATTGGCAGGTTTAAGAAAACTTTTCATGGTGATCATGGCAATTAGTAGGAATCAGCCAGCAGCCTGCGTAAACACCTCTGAATTCTTTGAGAAGATCAATGAGTGTGTGATTGACTCACCTTATGCTATGTCATTTGTAGACTTTGTTGAGTGCGTAATAGAAGCCAGAGTGGAGTAGCAAAACTGCTTTATCATGTTCATCAGTCCAATAATCGCTGAACTCTATGCCAAGCATGATTCTTTTTGTGCCGGGAGAGCGCTCTCTGAATTGTTCGAATGTGAATTTTATGTGAAAAAAAAAAAAAGTGAGAAAGAAGAATCATGGAAATGATAGTAGATATGGGAGGAAGAAAGAGCAAAGCACGCTCACCAATGTAAGGAATAACGGGAAGATTTGATGATTAAAATGATAAGCATACTACGGAAAATGGAATATTATGAATGGGTACCCAAAAAGAAGGAAAAAAAAAAAAAAAAATGTGAAAGTAATTGAAAGGAGAGAATCTCTTGAGTTTATAGCATGCTTCCTTTTTTTTTCCTGAGGATCCATAATGTAAATAACCCCCCCCCCTTTTCCCTTTAATGATAGGCTAGGTTAGCCGTAGGTTAGGTTAGGCCCCGACCATAGGGATTAACGCTGTGCCTGAGCAGGCACTGCCGAAGGGATGACCTCTGTGTCTGCTCCAGGATCACGGCAGGGTTCTAGTTTTGTAAGTTATCTCTACGCTAGGAAATAGAGTGTGCAGTCATGCGTTTTGCTGGGTTGTGGGCGCGGGCGCCCGCTGTGTGGTGTGTTATCTTACCAGGGTGCTCTTCCGACAGGCATACCTAGGCCATGGCAGTCCTACTACTCATCGGACTGGCCGTGGCTGGAACTATAGCGGCCCCGCTAAACGCCCCCTTGGCGAGCGAGGACCAGTACTGGGCCACACCCGGTGGCATTGTGGAGCTGCTTCCAATTTTGCCTTTCGAGGATTCGCTACTGGTCAACTTTCAACTCCAACTACCACAGTTTGGGAACAATTCAGAAGCCGAGGACGACTGCCCGCTGGAAAACTCAATCCTGTGTGTATGGGAATCAAACATCCAATCGCTTCGATCGGAAATCTATAAATCTGACAACAGCGTGTCTCTACTTGGACCAATCAACATCTACCATGGCAGAAAAAAACGGGCGTTCTGGAGTATCGCAGCAGCCGCAGTGCCCATAGTTGCCGAATACTTCCCAAAAGCGGTCGACTGGATCAAAACTCAGTTTTCTCCACCCGAAAAAAATGCACTCCTTGAATATACGCCACAGCTGCAATCCTCAGGGACTGACCTTCCATCAAAAATGTTAGAACTGAAAAATAAATTTACGGAGTGGAAAGAAAAAACTAAGGCTCAACACGGCATGACGGCACAGGATAAAATCTCCGCGCTTGAATTACTAATGAGAGCCCTCTTTGATGCCAGCCTAATTGACCAGGCCATTACGACCTGCAACGCCGGACGTTTACCACCCAGATTGGTCACAAGGAAGCACTTACTCAAAGCGATTGCGGAAGCAGAAACGCGGATGAGTAAATTTGACGCCGAACCACTCATTCCACCAACTAACCTCTTGGACTACTACAAACTTAAATCGACAACGTGCCACATCGCTAACTCAACGTTTGTGGTCCAGTTCAAAATTCCCGTTCGAAGGACTGGCGACCGGCCCCGCCTCTACGCGGTTCACCCTGCACCATTCAAAATTGACGACGTCACGTGCTACCTCCTGTCGGAGCCACTTCAGATAGCCCTAATTGAAAATCAACCATACTTTCTCCCGAGGACATTCTGCCCTCAGGACCATCCATTTTGCGCCGTTCCACGAGACGCAAACCAAGACCATATTGAACGGTGCCTCACCAAATTCTTCCCAGGACGGGCCATGTCGGGTGGCACCTGTGAACCCACCTGCGCCCGCAGCAAGAACCCAATCGTCACCCAGATCGCACCAAGACAATTCTGGGTCGTAACAGACGATCAATTTCCTCTGACCGTCGACTGTGCCCATGAACCACCCACCATTCTCCCACAAATACAGATCGGAGCGAAAGTCATCACGCTCCCATGCACCTGCCAGATATCATACGGGTCCAATGTCTTGGTTTCCCGAAAAATCATCTGCGACCGGCATAACGTCTCAGAAATCGAGGTCAAACGGATGGCACCAATTCAATGGTCACAGCGCCCCACCCCCGTCTTCGCCGATATCCTTCGGACCCCCATCATCTTAAGCCGAGATGAGCTGACAACCGACACAGAACGCGAGGTCCCAGTCCACGGCGAGAGGGAGCTGCCCCGCTGGGCGGAGGAATTATTGGCTGCCGTGGGCGGAGCGGTGGTCGCGGCCCTGATGGCGCTTGCAAGTGCCCTGCTAAAGCGGCGCTTTTTCACCCGCCGAAAGGACGACTACCTGGTGCCACGACGCAGGGCGCCACGACGCAGACCATCCATTCACCGACTGGACGACGCAGGGACCCTGCCCTCACCGCCGCTGCAGCTGCCACGCCGCGCGCTGCCGACGCTGCCCCACGCGCAGACGCCACGCCGTGCCCTGCCGCCGGCCCCACCGCGAACCCTCGAAACTGCAGACGAGGACAACAGCGGCGCGGCCGGCGTGCAGGGGCCTCACCGTGCACTGCCGGCTCCGGAGGCGGTCCACCGCCCACGCACGGCGGCAGAGCTCATGGGTCATAACCCGCGGGCCAACACCTCCGTAGCATTCCGCAACATGTCGTTCCATCCGGACTAATTTCAAAAGACTCGTTAAAGAGAGGATGAAACGTTTTTTCTTTTTCATTTCTAATTATAAGGCCAGTGTCTAGTTGTAAGTTGATTCATGTTTTTCTCTGCCCAGGAACTCTCAGGTGAATATCATCAGGACTTCAAGATTAGATCATTTTAAGTAACTCAAAAAAAAAAAAAAAAAAAACCTTGTTCGCACCTTACTTGTGTTTTAATAATGTACTTTTGCCCTTTGTCTTTAGAGAGTGTACTTGTGCATGCATATGTGCTTTTCTGTTGGTGCCCAAAGGCGCCGCCTTTTCAGGGACCCAGCTATTTTTTCTTAATTTGTCAGAGCCCTAGAACTGAAGCTGAAGTTTCATGACATTTTTATGTCCAATATCAACATATTGCTCTAGTATTGCAACAAGTACGAGTTGGATTAATATATATGTCCTCATTAAGCAGTATATGTTTTTAAGGCACTAATTAGTTTTAAGGTGATTCATCTATGCGTTATTTGCTCTAGGAGTGCACTGTGTGCTAGGAACGCTTAAACGTAACATTTAAGAAAACTCTGTATTTCACCTGTACCCATATTATCATACAGTAATGCTAGAAGCCACACGGGGTCACTAGGGCAACACGAGGACGTGTTGCAACAATAGACGGGGGGGATGTTGGCACCCCGAGAGCCGCGGGTGCCCACGACTCGACGGCCGGCCGGGATCGAATGACAAGATCAGCAAAATCACGAGCGTAGGTCCCGGCGGCCCCGAGAGGGGGCGACACCTCGCAGGCAACACTGCGAGGCTAGGCAAGGCTGCGAGGCTAAGAGAAGAAGAAAGAGAGAAGGAGAGTAGGTAGGACAGTCGTGAGAGGAAGGGGAGAGAGCGTGGAGGTGCAAGTGTGAAGGACCAAGCAAAGTGTGAAGGGTCAAGCGCGTGGCGCAAGAAGTGAGTGAATTAAGTGAGTGGACTAAGTGAGTGAAGTGACGCAGCGCCGCAGACGGACCATCGCCCGCAAGCCTTTGCCTACGCCACCTGGAAGACGACGCCCCCGCGGTGAGTGCTCGCGGCTCAACCCTAGCGACACGTGTGGCTGCACCACGTAGGTTAGGCTAGGCAGGGATAGGACAAAGTTACATAATAAAATCTAGTGCACTCTAACTAAAACTCCGTCTCTGAGCTAATCCCGTTCACAGTACCAAACGCCCAACAAAAATCCCCCGTAACACTAGTGTGGTGAGGGAGCGTTATGATTGTGATTGTCTATTTATTTTAGGTTTGCGACATGTGCTACTATTGCCCTCCTCCGTGTCCTGGCGCACCCTTGTTTTATCCACCGCCGGTGTTCCGCATCTTAGAACCCCACGTCTACTCGGCTGAGTACGTGTATGGCAGCGCGCACTTTTTCTGTCACCAGTGCGGGTGTCTCCTGTTTGTAAGTCATCTATATGCTTTTATGACTTAATTTCTATATGGAAAAGGTACTTGTCATACTTATTGTGTCTTTGTTTGCTGTGTTTTTAGACCGTCATTCGTAACAATGTCGAAGGAGTGTCCAACGAAGATCCTCAGTTTGTAAATGGCTCTTTAGCTTTCTTTTGTTTAACTAGCCCGTTGGCTTATTTTACTATTTGATAATCTCACCCCGTTGGCTCCCTGATGTTTTATCCACCCTAGCCTGTTGGCAGTAGCTAGTACGGCGTAGCAGAGGCTTTGTCGCTACACGGATACCCGGGTGAAACTCCCCATTGGATGACCAGGGGTTCATGGTCTAGGGCTTGAAGAATGCTGTTCCCCAGCTCGATCTGGGGCCTCTCGGTTACCACAGCTGCACCGTTCACTGAAACCGGCTGAAACACAGAGGTGACTGTATAACTCTGGATATCAGCAGACCATATGGTTTCTGGGCTCCCAGGACAGTCCCAGTCTGCCTATAGTTTATCAATGATGGGGCGGCGGCCCTGGGCGGAACTCGCCACTAAGGAGTGTGCGGGCTGTGGTACCACCCCAGTAGGGTGTGCCATACTTCATTTTTTTCGAAATTCGGTGTACGCGTTACCTCAATCGCGGCCATTTTTCATGCTGATTCCGAGGAAAGAAGGTAAAAAAATTTGGAGGCCGTTTAGGGGGTCCGACTCGCCTCGGTTGGGGGCCTAAATGCCCCTCTACAGGGCGAAAAATTAATGTTGTCAAAAAATTTCGAAAATAGATTCCCTCACCCAAATCGACGAAAGTAGGGTGCTAGGGGCTGAAATTTCAAGGTAAACGGCGTATCTCTTATGGTTTCAGAGATATCGGCATTGAAAGTGCAAAAATCGATCCACCCTAGCCCGTTGGCTTCTCCAATGTTGTTATATTTTGGAAACTCGATTTATTTATTGAATACATGAAATTTTTATTACCATTTATTGCGAATGTTTATTACTTCCCATTTTGACCTGATTTTGGTGAGGGTGCTTAATACTTGACTTGGCCATAGTACGCAGTTTCAACTGTTCAAAACAGGTCCATTGGCCCAAGTTTCGCGTTTGCAAATGAGATTCACTTTCATTTTGATCACAATTTTATTCAACAAGATAATCAGCTAGCTTTGTATTTAACAATTGGAAGGGCTAGCAATACTTAAGACTAATAGAGTAGCTTTTTAAATGATACTACACATAATAATGTTAACAGTATTTGATATCTAACACAATAATAATATCTTAGCTGGACTGTTATGTGCGTGTGGGAATTGGAATAGAGGAGACGTTCTGAGGATCGTGATTTATTGTGAGTGCACTCTAGCAAGGTTCACAACAGACTGAGGCCAGGATGCCTCCTTGGTAACCGGCTCGGGAAGTCTCTACAGTGTTTAGAATAAGAGTATGAGAGAGTATGGTCGGAGTGAGTCCTTAGGAAGATGGCGGCTTGCATGCCAGTGACCAGAATGGGTTATGTTTACTTTTTAATTGCATCAGACCATAACATCACTCCCTCCTAAAAAGAAAAGTAAACTTCCCGGCCTTACAACAATTGACTTTTATACTGCATTTTCTTTGAAGTTCTGGAAGTTCTAGAAGTGTAGACCTGTGAAAACCCTAAGTAGCAGACTCCCACCTACGACGGCTTGTCCAAGGCGTCCAACCCTTGACAGGGAATCCAGTACTATTCTACACCTCAATACTTCAGCGTATTGTCAACCACATTTTCTCTTCGGGCCCACTTCCACCACAGTGTGGGTGTAGCCTTTCAGATACTCTGTCGAGACGTGAGGGGTAGGATCAACTAAGAAAAGGGTTAGTATTCCTGGAATGGAGATGATTTCACCTGAAACACACAACACACATCTCCCACAGTATTTACTTTTACCAGCGTCTACTCGATCCTTGGGGTGGCTTGTCCTCATCCCTCTAACTATTATAGGGAATGCCTCGACGCCATCCTAGTCCAAATTTTAATCTAAGCCTACCTAATGGCATCACTACTAATCTCTTACTGCTAAGGATCCCTAGCACCAGTTTTTCATTTAACTTAACTTTTTAGAACCGTTCAACTGCTTGTGGACTGCAGTAGTTGGACACCTGGGACACCATCATCTCAGTAGTCAGTAGTGCGGATCTCTGCGTAGTTGCTAAAGTTTTCTAAAAGGGAAGTATTTGGAAATGGGAACTGGGACGTTGGTAAGATTTTGCACTTGATTGCATTCTCTTCGAGTCTGCTGTCGCAGGTTCATTCTCAAAATGAAAGTCGTTACTGGTTTCCAATAACACGAACAATATACTTTTTATTTTTATGCACAACATTCTTTAGTTTGCCCAGTAGGTGGTACGGCACGAGCTCGGTGTTGGGTGGACCGTGTGGTCCTCCCGGCAATCCGGCATCATCCGGAACATCCAGTTATAAAAGCTAGGCCTTTGGTAGTTTTTAACTACAAAGCCGAACCTTTTCGGCGTGACATCTTTAGCCACCCAGCACGTAACGCAATATTGGGACCTTCGGAGCGGGGAGGGCCCTTGATCTCCCATCTTGACTTCGAGTATCTCCATGACTTCTATCTCGTAGCACTCGGGAAGTTCCCATTCCCTCTGATCTCTTTGCATTTCCGCCTCTTGGTTTATTTTAGCTTTAATATATTTTTTTTTGGACTGGGCAAAAAGGACTAGCAGTTGTTAGTTAGGAGTTGTCAGGAGTTGTTAGTCGTTGTCCTTGACAACCACTTCTCAGGATTAGTTGATCCTTCGTATTCGGTCAGCTTATCCGCGTTCGAGTTCGTAATTCAGTTGTTTTCGCGCCATACGGCAAAAAGGGTTACCACCTTCCGCCTTGGAATGGGAGTTGGCGGGGAGCTTTGCTCTAGGTAGGGGTCCGTGGTCTATTGGGAGCTTGGTTCAAACTTCTTTGAAGAAGAGTTCCCAGATGTTAGTCAAACGACTGATTTTATCAAATCAGTCATCACTGGAATAATTGATCCATGACTGGGAGTTGAACCGGCTACATTCCTCACCCGACGCGACACTCCTACCAACCAGGCCACAGGTGGTTGTGAGGAACGAAGTGACGTCTTTTCCTCTTGAAGCACCGAGGCCGTCTCTGACGTCTCCAGTATTTATTTTGACTTAATCAGTCTGAGTTATTCTGACTCCAGTGGTCGTTTAGCTTCTCTCGTTTCCGATTGGTCGGCTATGTTAGCGTCGGTACGCGGAGTGTTAGTGTATCAAAAGTGGTGAGTAATATTTTTCCTTTATCGATTGCTTTCCTTTTACCAAAAACAGTCAAGTTTATTTAAATAATAATCGTCTCTCTTCCTTCCTTCGAAAAAGGGGATTGTGTGTGACCATTTGTTTTGTTTTAGGTTTGACAAGTACTTCAGCACAGAGTGAGGTTGGTCCCCAAACAGGCTTATTGAGTACTGCAGTTAGGTTATCGGAAACCTGGCACAGCCGTCTGACAGGCCAATTGGTTCAGTACTTAATATTTCAAAAGAGTATTTCAGGTATCAACAGTAACACAGGTTTGTGGTTAAGGCTTTTATTAACTTTCACTCTTAACCTTAAAGGAAAAATCATGGCATTAGGCAATGGGGCAATTAGCACTTAACAGTCATTGGTGCTAGTAGTCCTCCAGGAACGTGAACGGCTTCGAGGGTTCTGGCAGAAAGGCAGCCGCCTCTCTCGCAGCTTGAAGTTCTGGCGGCAGCTTCTCACCTTTCTTGGGTGTTTTCAGGTAGAGTCGCTGCTGGGCCGCTGTTGCTGCAGCCTTCATCTGTCGTTTGGAGGGCCTCTTGCAGTCCTCGATCGTGTGGCCCCTAGCACCGCAGTTCCAGCACCGTAGTTTGGCTGGTGGCTTTGGGGCTGCTGTGACAGTTGTCTCGACTGCCACTGTCGCTGCCTCTGGCGGTGGTTTCATGGGCGCTCCGTCGAGGTCCAGATCAGCTTCTGAGACTTCTAGCTGCAAGATGTCCTCATCCGGCAAATTACTGGAGGGCTGCTCTGCTTCCACCATATCAACCCACGACATGTTGGTGAGTCTTGACTGCTGGACAAAGCTCATCATTTCCAAGGCGTCATCAATTTCGGCGACCTCGCGATTGATTTCTTCTTTGTCCATATCTTGATCAATTGGTTTATTCAAGAAATCAAATTGAAGAGTTTGTCGGGCTTCAATTCCCTCTGCAGCCTGCTCACTCATTTGCCTTCTTAGTCGTTGAGCCCTATCACGTTCCTTTTGGCGTTGATCTGTTTGCCATTTTGCCTTTGCCTTTTCTGCCGATTGCAGAAGTTTCCTTTTTATCTCGCCCTTAGTTCATTTTTCTTTGCGCGCAGATGAAACTGCGCTGCACGTGAAACTGCGCGCATCTCTTTGCTTCGTTTGGGTGTGAAGGTGCGCGCACGTGAAACTGCGCGCAGATTTTGTGGGTGAAGCCAAGAGCCCGTGTTTAAACTGCGCGCACGTGAAACTGCGCGCGCTTGAAGGTGCGCGCACGTTAAACTGCGCGCAGGTTAAACTGCGCGCACATTTTGTGGGAGAAGCCAAGAGCCCGTCTTTAAACTGCGCGCACGTGAAACTGCGCGCGCTTGAAACTGCGCGCACGTTAAACTGCGCGCACGTGAAACTGCGCGCAGCGTAGAGTGCGTGGCAGCAGGCGCGGAGACTCGGGGCCCCCCCACTCCAGGCGGAGCGGTGCAGCGCTGCGCAGTGGCTCCGCCTACACCCCTCCTCCGTCCGCGGCGGCGTTCCGACAGCGCGCTCCCCTTACGAGGCTAGCAGGCTATGAGAAATAGCGTTGACCGTTGCGAGAGCCCCGCAACATGCGGTGTTGCCTCGTCACTGGCAGTGCGCTCCCGCTCCTACCTGCAGGCGAGCGAGCGCCCGACGCCTAGGCAGCCCAGCTAACCTGCAGCTTGGTTCTGTTGTCTACTTGCAAGGCGTTCTGGCCCGGGTCATCAGGTGAAGAAAAGAAGGTGGCCTAATTGAACTGTTCGGCCGCTTCCCGTAATTGCTTCGACAGATTCGATTTGTTTAAAAGATCAGTGAGTTGCACTGCATGCTGCAGGCGAGTCCGCCCATGAATTAACCAAACACATGCAAGCATGTGGCTTAGGGTTATCGGTTAAACAGTTACTAAGAAATGTACTTGAGCAGCGTCACGTCCTGCGCCACATCCTGCCTCCGAGCCGCTGTGGGGTGAGGGGACAGTACGCCCGGTAGGGCAGAGGACAGCCGCCCCCGCACTGCCTGTCTGGCCTCTCTCTCTCTCTCTCTCTCTCTCTCTCTCTCTCTCTCTCTCTCTCTCTCTCTCTCTCTCTCTCTCTCTCTCTCTCTCGGTCTTCGATATCCTTCTTAGCCCCGCGGTGGTCCTTGACTGGAGGCAAAACTGTAGTTTAGGTGTATTTTAAAACTATGCTCATAGAAGAGCTTTGAAAGTATTAATAATAGCCTGTTCAAAACGCAGTTTACAGTATACTTAGCTTTACAGTCAATAGTACTTTTTAAAAGCGCACTGAAAACTCAAATAAAACTGTATTTACCACTAAGAAATGACATTGCAGTAGCAACTTCTTTTTTAAAGCACAGATAGCGTCGAGTAAAACTAGAGTTTCGCACTGCACATACGATTACAGTGGCTTCTTTCGTTGAAAATGAACCCTGCACTAACTTAATTTTCCACCTCCGACCATAGACAACACTACAAACTCGAACTCCTTCTTTATTACACTTATGACACCGAAAAAAAGGTAGTCAGAGACGTACAGTTTAACATGTACAGTGTGAACACTAAAGATCCTTTCACCCCGGAGGAGACCGTGGCCGCCTCCCGCGGCCAGGCTGAGGGGGCAGGGGCGGAGGACGGCCGCTCGCCGCTGTGGTGAGAGGGCTGAGGCTGAGGCCGCCGGGCGGGGGGGGGGGGGGGGAGGACGGCCGCTCTCCTATGCGGTGAGAGGGCTGAAGCCGTAGACCGACTCCCGCTGCCAGGACCGAGGCAGAGGGCTCACCGCTCGACTTTCTCCGCCGACTCAGTACGTCGTCGAGCGCCTGACGCTAGGCAGCCCAGCCTACCCGCAGTTGGATTGTGCTGCATACTTGCATTTTATTACATTTCTCAACAGTTACCATGTACCTTGCTAGCAAGTGTCAGGTTGCAAGCCGCTCCTATCATTTCAGCTTGCTTCAAGTTAGACATAAATTCAAAATTTGGGTCTTTGTCAGCCCGATAAACGATGATGCGAGGTAATGAAGCATTAACTTGAAATTTTATTTCTGTTGCAGCACGTTCTGCTCCATGGACCGAGGCTGTTACCGAGGCTGTTAACTACCTTATGTAATAAATTTGTGCTTATTCCATTTTCAAATTTATGTTGTATGTCATTTTGAAGCCCTACTGCACACAGTTTATGACCCCTGTGAGGTAGGCAACACGGTGCCCCCGAAGTAGGCAAACCGTGTTGCAGCTGTCGGGCACAGGGCCCGATTAGTACCCGCTGACAGCCCCCGAAAGTAGGCAAACCGTGTTGCACCAACTCGCGTACAGGACCCGACTAGTACCCGCTGACAGGCCACCACAGCGATCGAAGGGCTCTCCCTGAGCCCTGGTACCCCTCGGCTGGTGGCGGGAGACAAGCCCCACCGAGTGCTCAAAAAGCCACTTTTTCGCCTAGTCCAGGTCCTGTCCCGGACCTAACTGTGTTCCAGTACTCATGACGCTGTTTGGTCCCTGTACGCCCGTGCGTACTTCTTGGGTACTCCAGTGGCCTTCCTGAGGCCTGCGCATTTTCATGCGGGAAGTTTGCCCTCCCGTTCCAGTCCCTGCCCAAGAGGGCCCTGCATTGCACACCGGCACCTGCAGCAGCACCTGGGGTCTTTTTGGCATTGTAGCTTGGTTCCTGTTTTTTTTTTTGGAGGGGGTGGGGGTCATCCTTGTGAAAAAGTTTGCATCTCTCACGATCGAAAAGTTCACATTTCGCACCGAAGTCCCGTTCCAGTTCCTGGCCCAGAAGGTCCTGTTTTGACCACGGGCACCTGCAGCAGCACCTGATGTCGATGTTGACAGTTTATCTTGGGATTTGGGGTCATTTACGGGGGGAGGGGGGTCTATTCTTATAGAAAAAATTCGTACCTCAACTACCTAGACATTTACATATGATATACGCTGATACGAGTGATATACGCTGTGCTGGCTGCCTACCTACAGCACAGCTTCCCTAGGCAGGAAAATGTAAAGTTAGTACTCACTATCACCAATGCGAGTCAGAAGCACTTTGAAATAAAACGAACATAATTTATATGCCGTTTTCGGCGATGCGAAACACGTAGATCGACCAGGGGTCAAAATGACCCCTTCAGACAAAGAAGGTAACCGGGAGAGTCAGTCTTTCTAGTGTTAAGCATGCGGATCCAGTTCTGAAGTGGATCCGATTCGATAGCGGATCCGGTTGAAAGGTGCAAATTTCGCGGAGCGGATCCGGTGTGCTAAGTGGATCCGCTAACGAAAGTGGATCCTCTTCATAGCGGATCCGCTCAGCAAACCGGATCCGCTCCGCGAAATTTGCACCTTTCAACCGGATTTTCAGACCTGGGCAACGCTATTTCTCATAGCCTGCTAGCCTCGTAAGGGGAGCGCGCTGTCGGAACGCCGCCGCGGACGGAGGAGGGGTGTAGGCGGAGCCACTGCGCAGCGCTGCACCGCTCCGCCTGGAGTGGGGGGCCCCGAGTCTCCGCGCCTGCTGCCACGCACTCTACGCTGCGCGCAGTTTCACGTGCGCGCAGTTTAACGTGCGCGCAGTTTCAAGCGCGCGCAGTTTCACGTGCGCGCAGTTTAAAGACGGGCTCTTGGCTTCTCCCACAAAATGTGCGCGCAGTTTAACCTGCGCGCAGTTTAACGTGCGCGCACCTTCAAGCGCGCGCAGTTTCACGTGCGCGCAGTTTAAACACGGGCTCTTGGCTTCACCCACAAAATCTGCGCGCAGTTTCACGTGCGCGCACCTTCACACCCAAACGAAGCAAAGAGATGCGCGCAGTTTCACGTGCGCGCAGTTTCATCTGCGCGCAAGTTAATACTTCCCCCTGTTGTTGTAGAAATCCAGGGTGACGGCGCCACCCTCAACAGTGCCACCTGTGCACGGGGTAATGGCGGCCGCCAGGCTATACCCCTTGCCTGGGCGCCATCTTGACGCGGGGTAGACACTTGTCGATAATCGGTAGTGTTGATGGGAGATGGTCTCAATCGATTTCTACCACCTCCACATCGACCCAGTTCAGCCAGGCGCCGACATGGTCCGTTTTTGGACTTGTTGGGTATGGTGCCAAACGGTCCATGTGGACAAACTGGGACTTCTGGGTGTTGTCGTCCTTTATTAAGGCGTTGCAATCGTCAGCAATTGCGGTTACCGTATATGGGCCAGTCCATATTTTCAGTAACGCCTTAGACTGTCCCTTTTTCCGGGCGTCGTTAAAAAGGTAGACTTGATCTCCTGGTTTGAATGGTGCAAGACTGGCAGTTAAGTTATACTGCTTTTTCATTTTTCTTGCTGCTGCTCCATTCATTGTGCGGACTTGGTCATGAATTTCCCGAAGGATGCCACGGACCTGATACGGGTAGGCTTCCATGTCTGGTTGGAAAGGTGGAGCCTCCCTTTCTCCGCACAAAGGTGTCCTCATTGGGGCACCAAACAGGATCTCGTAGGGTGAAAATCCATGGACAGAGCTCGGCAAATTTCTGTAAGCCTGGGTTATGAAAGGTAACCATTTAACCCAATCATTGCCAGCTGTATTACATAATCGCTTGAGCTGTGTCTTGAGCGTTCGGACCCACCTTTCTGCTTTGCCATTTGCAGAAGGATGTCTGGCAGTCGTCCGTCCCTTCTTTACATGGTAAAGGTCCAAGATGGTGTTATAAAGGTCTGAATCGAAAATCTTAGCCCTGTCTGTCATGACAGAGATAGGAGAGCCAAACACTGAGAAAACATGTGTTATCAGCTGCTCTGCGATTTCCTCAGCCTTTTGAGTTTTCAAAGGTAGGGCAACAGGCCAACCTGAGAATGCTTCGATGGCGACCAATATAAATTTATACCCTGAATCTGTTACAGGCATTGGTCCGGCTGTGTCAATGTGCCATCTGCCATGAAGAACACCTTCTCGGAACAACTTCAAGGGTACCCTGGTCTTACCCTTTAGAGGACCTTTATGGCGCCTGCAATCCTCGCAGTCGTTAAGGATTTGGGCGACGTCCTCTTTCATTCCAGGCCACCAGAAGAATCGTCGTAAGTACAGGAGTGACTTGGTATGTCCAAAATGGTTGGTGGCTCCCAACTGTTCATGGTACATTTTAACCGTTGCCTCTCTATGTTTCCTGGGAAGGATAAGGCGTAGGGTTTCCTTTTCCAAGTCTCCTGTCTCATGATGAATTCTTTTCCACAGGAGTCCACACTCCATTTTCAGAGATTTGAATAGATGCCACAGCGTTCTGGTGTGATTGCTGTACTCTATTATCTGCTGGAAGTGGGGCCTTTCCCCGTCTTCCACAGCTACTAGGATTGGCATGATGTCCTCATCTAGCCTTTGATCCTTGGCCATTTGGACAGTGGAAACTCCTTCCGGCACGATAGTCACCCAGTTGAAGAAAACGTCCTCGGACCTGGCAGAGATGGTTTTTCTATTTTCTACCTGGCACGAGTTGCATCTTGCGACACAGCGTTTCCATTTGGCTGGTGCTTCTGCCGGGTGAAAGTGGAACATGGTGACCGTCATGTTGGTGTCTCCGAAAATTTCGCAACTTGACTAAGGTTGCTGGCTCCATTTTATCAAGCCCACACGAAAATTCAGGTAGACACCACTCTTCGATTTTATTTTCCAGGAGCCACTCCTTTAGGGTTTGGAGGGCTTCTTGGACTCCTTTGGCTGTTGGCTTATGAAAATGCCTTTCCTTTGTAATGACGTTGACTATGGTTCTATGACCCCTTTCAATCGCCACTATTCCAGGACATGTCCGCTCCTTCCTGCGGAACTCCGCTTGTAGGCCAAAGTGTTGGTCTAAGTGGAGTGCTAAGCCTCTTCCAAACTGACCGTCCCGACTGACTGCGTGGACCAATGGCCAGTTGGTGGGGCTTTGCAAAATGGGAGCGTCCTGGTGTAACAGCTGGAATCCACTGGAAGGCCGAATTCTACTGGCCTCTACATCTCGTGCCTCCAAGGTGCAACACTTCTTGCAGTCTGGATTGCACGGTCTGTCTGGACGCCGACTCAGAGCGTCCGCATGGCCAATACTGGTTCCGTTTTGGTAGACTACCTGGAACTTGTAAGGTGAGAGTCTTTCTAATCACCTTGCCAGCATGCCCGATGGGTTTTTGAGGTTCTTTAACCATTGCAGGGCGGCGTGATCGGACTTAACTTGGACCGGAGCTCCAGCCAAGTAGAGATGGAAAGCTCTAATTGCTTCCACCAGGGCCAGCAATTCCCTGTGAGTCACACAGTAGTTCCGTTATGCTTGGGTTAGGATTTTCGACCAGTATGCGATCGTAATGTCCTTCCCGTCCTGCTCTTGGGAGAGGACTGCCCCTAGTCCGGTCAGACTGGCATCTGTGGTCAGAGTGAATGGCCCCTTTTCTAGGTTTGGGGTTCCCAGGATGGGTGCAGAGGTGAGTAGCTGTTTGATCTTATGGAATGCTTCGTCACATTCTGTTGACCATTCAAAACTGACTTCATTCCTCAGCAGTCGGAAGATTGGGGTGGCCGTAGTCGCCAGATGTGGTACATATTTGGCATAATATTGTACCAACCCCATCCATGATCTTACTTCAGCCTTATTCTGAGGTTGGGGCCAATGGGTGATTTTGTCAACCTTTTTGCTGTCGGTCTTGACACCAGCGGCCGACAGCTTATGTCCCAGGAAAGACACTTCAGGTTGGAACAGATCACATTTCTTGGCCTTTAGTAACCAACCTCCGGCTCTGCACCTGTTAAACAGTGCCGTTAACCGTTGCAGGTCGAAAGAATGGTACATTTTCCGGCCTCCCAAGTGCTGGAGCAACTCCTGTGTTCTAGGTATGGGAGCTGCAGGGACCCTCGTAATGGCATTGAGAACCCTGTAGTCCACACAGACACGGACCTCGCCAGTCTTTTTGGGTACACAGAGGATGGGTGAGGCCCAGGCTGAGTGGCTTGGCCTGATTGTTCCCATCTTCAGGTATTTCAGGAAAGTTTCTCGTACTTCCTGTCTATAGTGAAGTGGAACTGGACGTGCGTTCATTTTGAAAGGTGGGTGGTCACCTGTATCAATTCTGAACTGAAGCCATGGACAAGTACCAAAGGTGTTGTTGTCTGGGGCAAACACGTCATAGTGCTTTCTTAGCACTTGCCTCAATTCCTCTCTCTGGCCGTCACTGAGCTGTTTGCTGCGACTGACCAGGTCCTCTAAGTCAAGGGGTAAGTTTTGATTTTGGGGCAAGGGTGGTTTTCGTGGCTTGGGGTCCCATTCTACCCCACAGAAAGGTTTCACGACATGTTCAGTAGTGGCGCTGAATACGTGTCCTTCCTGTTCCTCTTCCCCCTCGGGAAAGTAGCCACAGCCCCTGTTGTCAAAATTCATGGGAGTCAATCCAGAGTATTCAAGGGGGTTTAGGAGGTATACTTCTCCTCGACACCTCCATGGAACACGGTTCTATCTGCGCTCGACTTCGCTCAATCCGTCTATCTACACGGGCCTCCACACAATCGTTCTATCTGCAGACGCGCTCGCACAAACCGTCTAACCAACATTTTTGGCCAAATCAAGCTATTTGAATCAGTGGATTGCTCATAAAGTCATCTTTCCAGTGATCAAATTGACTTGATTTGGCCAAAAATGTTAGTTAGACGGTTTGTGCAAGCGCGTCTGCAGATAGAACGGTTGTGTGGAGGCGTGTGTAGATAGACGGATTGAGCGAAGTCGAGCGCAGATAGAATCCTGTTCCATGGAGGTGTCGTCCTATCACCGCACACTTCGGAATTGACTGACAGGTGTCTCCGATGTTAACGAGAGTTACTGTCATAGGTGCATTAATGCATGGCACCACTCCTGATTGGGCGATTACACTGGGAGACAGTTTAGTTATCAGATTTTCTGATATTGGGTTTGAAACAAACAGCCCTGATTGGACTGGTCCAATGTTAAAGCCTCTGGTTGATGTTTGTTGCTGGCTCTGTTTTTCTTCACCAGCTGGCGAGTCCTGTGGCGCACCGAGAGAAACAACCCGTGTGGACAGTACGGGTGCCTCCCCCATTGATGCACCTAGTCCTCCTCCGGACTGCGTGGCGCTAGACACTTCTAGCTCATCAGCATTGACATCTGCATCCAGATTTGTTTTGAGCTCTCGCTCAACATTAGGCGTTAACAAAACCTTGGTATGTGACCTTACCACATAGTAGAGTTTGCCACTATTAAAGTCTCCCAAGTGTTTGGATGGGCCCTGTTGGAAAGGGACCACTAGATCTGCCCCTAACCGCATCTCTCTTTTTCGGCAGGAAATGACTGCATCGAAGTAATCAAGGAAATTATATCCCTGTAGATCTTCTTCGATGTCTGCCTCGTAAATCGGGTATTTGAAGGTCATTCCCTGGATAATGACCTCCGTCCAGACAGGACCGTACAGACGTGTCCTGTGCGAAGTAGCACTCTTCAGGCGCAACTTGGCAACTGGTAAGTCCTTCCGACGGTGTTTGAAAACTGTGATGGTGGCCCCTGTGTCCACCACAGCCCGCGTCGTTTGTCCGACCACCTGACACTCAATGATGGGGGCATCGGCTACTCCATCATTTTCCTGACAGGCGCTACAGGGTGCCTCCAGGGCGTCAGGGGTGGACTGGACTTCTTCGTGAAAGCAGCGTTGGGTAGTGGTGTTAACTGCCCGTTTACTGCTTTCAGGTCCGGACTCTGGAGGCGAAACTGCAGATGCACTGTGTACCTTACCAGCCTTCATGGGTAAGATACTTAGGCGTTTCCCTGGTTGGAATTGCCATCACCAGTGTTTGAGTTTCCTCCATTGTTTGGGACGAAGGGAATCATTGCATTCCCTCTGCTAGGTCCGGACCCTCCGGTGTTATTACTGCTGTTGTTGCTGCCGTTGTTGTTGGCGTTACCCGCAAAGTGGTAGTACGCCAGGGCAGCTTGGAGCGCCTCGGGAGGGAAGTACACCCCCTGCCCGCCGTGAGAGTTGCCACGGCCGCCCCGATTGCCGCCCCTGTTGGCATTTCCGCCCCCACGAGCGCTCTGGAAGATTCCAGCCTGCTCGTCACGGAGCCTGAATCTACAATCGGTGAGGAAATGCCCGATGTGATTGCAGTAATGACACCGCTGTTCTTGTTGTTGCTGACTGTTTTTGTTGCGGCAGTCGGCCACGCGGTGGCCTTGCTTTCCACAACCGCAGCAGGTGACTCCGGCCTCGGAGCCGCCGCGTCCGCCTCCACGGCTTCCGCGCGCTCCTCTGCTACCACGACCGCCACGGCTGCCCCTGCCGCCGGTCTGGGTTCCACTGGACTGGGGGTCAGTGGTCGCAACCGTCAGGGTCGGGGCCTCGGCCACAACCGTCTCCGCCGTCTCCTCCGCTACTGCCAACCGTGCCTTCTTAGTGGGGCGCTGCTGGAGGATGTGCCTATTGTAGTGGTTCAAGGCGTCATCAAGGGTGGTGGACGCTGACAGATCCACTGTCTGTGTTAACCCTTTGGCGAAAGCTGTCACCAAGGACTCCTGTACGTCCTCCTCGTGGTGATTTGCCATGTACTCCCGGCCGACCCGTTCCACCTCCATGGCAAATTGGCGGGGTGTCTGATTGTCCTGTTGTTGCAGGGCGTCAAACTCCACCCTGCGCTCGGCCAAGGACTTCCTTACTATGAACGTCTTGGCCAGAACGTCATCCAGGTTGACAAAGGTCAACTCCTTATCCTGGCGCACCAAGATTTGGACGACCGTCAACGCGGTGCCCTTCAGCGCCTTCAGGAGGCTGTCCCTCTTCTCGTTGTCCGTCCAGGATCCTGACATGACCCTGAACTCCGCGCGATAGAGGGAGTAGCACGTCGACCCGTCGTACTGGGGAGCCGTCGTGTTCCTGGGGTGAGAGTTTTGCTGGGCCAGCATTTGTGCTAGAAGTTGCATCTGCTGCTGTTGCCCTGCTGCCATTGCCGCGGTGTGTTCGCGGGTGGCGGCCGCTTGCTCTTAGGCGGCTGCGCGTGCCGCTGCTGCTGCTGCGTGGGCGGCCATCATGGCGACCGCCGGAGGCACGACATTGTCATGCTCCATGTCGACGTCGTCATTGTCGTCGGAGTTGCCGCCGTCGTTGGCGTCCTCCACCGCGCGCCATCCCACGGCCTCGGCCTCGACGTCCGCCACGGACTCGGACACCTCGGCCTCGGCCACGCCCCCGGCCCCTTATAGCAATATCGGGGCCTATCCCTGCGTCGACCATGTCGACCACGTTGACTAGGAAGGGCGCTGCTGCTTCCTCTGGTGCTCCCTCAATGTGGGGATCGACCTCCATTTGCCACTGAGCCATTTTGAGTCGGGCTTGTTGTGGAGGAGGGTGTTGGGTGTGAGGGAGTGTGTATTATTAGCTGCGAAATAAAACCTTGAACCCTTTAAGAATTTTATTCGTCAATTCCAACACAGCTTACAGGCCTACTGGCACAGCAAACAGGTTTATTTGGGATGTGACGCCTTTACAATTAAACTGGGGCACAGCGCAAGCACAGGCCTATTTCCAGAAAATTAGGTTGGGGCACAATGCAAGCACAGGCCTACAATTTGACCTTAACACGCCAAACAGCACAGCGAACACAGGCGTATTGTCCGTAGACCGCACAGCGAACACAGGCTTGCGTTTAGCGGAGTCCGAGTGAATTTCCTATTCTACACTCCTTTTTCTCAGTTCACCTTTCGTTCGCAACCTCAATCCTTCTTCCCCTCGCAAAGAAACCTTTGGGCTACCGGTTAAACCGCTGTCACCAATTGTTATGAGCGTGTGGGGATTGGAATAAAGGAGACGTTCTGAGGATCGTGATTTATTGTAAGTGCACTCTAGCAAGGTTCACAACAGACTGAGGCCAGGAGGCCTCCTTGGTAACCGGCTCGGGAAGTCTCAGCGGCGCCGGAAGGGGGGGGGGCAGGGGGGGGCCGGAGGCCCCCCCCCCCCCCAGAATCCAGGCCCTGGGCTCCGGGCCCTTTTGGGCCCGCGAAGCGGGCCCTTTGGCACCTGGTGAAGCGGGCCCCTTGAGGCCCATTTTCAGGCCCGCGAGCCTGCGCCAGTGTTAAGAGAAGAACGTTGCGAAGATGGGCAATGATTTATTGCAATGGCGGGCTGCAATAGGCGTTTTCGTCGGACGCGTACGGAGTGCCAGAAGATTCGACGAGAACGAGACTAGACGTAGGCCTTATCCCTACGCGTTTTCTGACTGCGGCTGCCGTGCCCCCGAAGACGTACGGAAGGCTATCAATCAGGTAAGTGTCTAACTGAATAGAATATTCCGTGGTCCCTAATACGGAAGTTTATCGCTTTGGTCAAAATTTGAAATTAAATAATGTATTGCGGAAAATCGCGACACGGAAGTTAAATAGACGATTCCGTTGACAAGGGTAGATCTGCGCTTGCGGCTTGCGCTTGTTCTTTCATCTGTTTCCGGTCACGTTAGCAGTCGCGACGGAATCGTCTAGTGGAAGAACGTAAAAAGTCTTACGGCTTTCGTTTCCGAATAGTAAATCTTGTAGTTCTTCTGACGTCTTTCCGATTCCGATTCTGATTTTTAGGCCAACTTCATTGGTTTCGTTTTTTGTTGCAGCACTCTCGGGTGAAATTGCTTGCGAATTTTTTGCTTCCGAGAGGTTCCGATGACCGACGCAAGTTTTTCAACGGATTGGTGTGCCAGATCCTCCTCTGCTGGCATTGAGCTGAACCCGGGACCGGGACCTACACCTTACAAACATGAGTCCGGAGCCACCAAGCGGAAGAAGGCAGAATTTTTGGCCGCTGCAAATGATCCCAAGCAGAGCAAGCTTAGTTTTACAGCCTGGACAAAGCCAAGATCAGAGTCCGCTTCCGCCCAATCTCAAAACCTTCCACCCGCCGGAGAGAGTTCAGAAGAATGCTCTTGCGATGACCAGCAGCAGCAATCTGAAACCGGTATGTAACGCGTTCCATTTATTTCAGTTTTTCTTTTCTTTCGAATATCACACCGGACCGCCCGTAGTTCATGTTTTTAGCGTCCATTTCTTTGCAGCGTCTGACTTCCGAACGTCACCGACGCCTACGCCTTGTGATGTCATGGACCACGACGATCAGCAATGCGCAGCCTTTAGCTCTGAAGTCGACCCAGGCCCAGCCTCCGAACGCGGCCATAGTCCTCCAGAATGTCTTCTCTCCGCTTCCGCTGCTGCTGCAGGTGAAGGCGAAGACACGATTGGATATAGAGGTAAGCGCTGAAGTGCGAAATTTGTGATTTATGTTCGTTTAAAATTTGAGAAATTAAAATTACATTTCTTTAGTTTTAATTTAGAAAATTTGGGCAGGCGCATTAAGTAATTTTAAGATTTTGATTTAAACTTCTGTCGTTGATTATGCATTGTTTATTTTGTCTCGGCAGATGCTGCAAACTTGTCGCCGGCTGGAGACACTTCAACGGCGTCCACTGCGTGCGTCGAGAGTACTCCGTCAGCAGGAACTCCGCCGTGTGCTGGCTCTTCCGTGACCGTGACAACTGCTGCTGAGACGACGACGGCAAGCTCCACTGCGTCTACTGCACCTACGGTTGCGTTCAGCGACGACGGCATCAACATTGCTCTGGAGAAACGACACGTGCCAGCAAGTACTTTTAAGTTTCCGAAGTCTGACGGGGGTCGCGCCTGTGTGGCTAAATGGTTTGATACCTATAAGTGGCTACATTACGTGGAGGATCAGGATCATGTCTTGTGTTTCACCTGCCTCCAAGCGCAGCGTCTAGGAAAGAAATCAACGGGCCGTGGGAATGAGCAATACTTTGCTCAAACTGGTTTTAAATCATGGCGGAAAGCCGTCGAGAAGTTCGACTCCCACCAGCGCTCTGCTTACCATACCGAGAGTGCGGAATATTTAGTGGACGTTCTGAAGAGGGAATCTGTCGGGTCCTTGCTATCAGCGCAGCTGAGGAAGTCTCAACAGGATGCACGTACGGCGTACAAAGTTGTTATTAGTTCTCTGCGGTTTTTAGCCCGTAGTGGCCTTGCCATCCGCGGTTGCAGCCATGACAGCGGCAACCTTATTGAGCTTTTAGAAGAGAGAGCATTAGAGTGTCCTGAACTGCAAGAATGGCTTAAACGTAGGGATAATTGGCTTAGCTCTGACATCCAGAATGAGATTTTGCAAATTATGTCGCACGAGGTCCTTCGCACTCTGGTTCGGGAGATCAAAGAAAGTCCATTCTTTTCGCTGATGGCCGACGGCACGACGGATATATCAGGTGACGAGCAGTTGTCGATCTGCTTTCGGTACGTCAATAAGGTGACTCTAGAGGTTCATGAAGTCTGCGTAGGCCTCTACTGCATCACGAGTGGTACTGCGTCAGCTATAAAGATGACTATTTTTGACGTTCTTCAGCGCCTGGGACTGAGCAAGAAATGGCTTCGTGGCCATTGCTTTGATGGTGCACCTGCAATGTCGGGGAGACTGAATGGCGTGCAGAAATTGATAAAGGATGAGCAACCGAAATCAATATTTGTACATTGCTCTAATCACGCTCTCGACTTGGTTATACAAGAGGTGGCAAAGCAATGTGATATATTTTCTGACAGCCTGTCTCTCGTCAAAGAAGTTTCTAAAGCCATTTTGGAGTCGGCCAAAAGAAAACATATATATAACAATATTGTGCTTCAGCCGTGCTCGAGTGGATTGGATTCCGATGATGCTGCCCATTTCCAGGCGCAAGCTCCATCAAGATTGCGCGCAGTGTGCCCGACGCGTTGGTGCGTGCGCGCCCCTGCGCTACGAGTGTTCATAGACAATTACTCGCGAGTGCGACAAACTTTGGAGATAATTCTTGGGGACGAGTCCATGAAAATCACAGATGAGCGCAGGGCGTCTCTTCGCGGGTACCTTGCTAAAATGGGGAAATTTGAAACTGTTATGGCGTTAAAATTGTCTCTCCTGGTGTGCGAACCGGCAGAGCAGCTGGCAAGGGCGCTGCAAAAACACAGCTACACTGCCACGGGCGCGAAACAGTCGGCGCAGGGTCTCCACGACACTTACAATGCCATGGGCGAGGTTGAATTTGAGCGACTGTGGGCAGAAACCGAGGCTATGAACGTGGAATACGCTCTCGAACTTACCCTACCAGCACTTCCAAGAGCTCGGGCGCCCCCTAGGAGATTAGGTCAACTTGGTGGAAGAGCCGCACCCGCTCAGCTCACTGTCAAGGAACGTCTCCGCAAGGATTTCGTCTCGGTTCTTGACTGGGCGAAATCCACACTCACCTCTCGATTTGACCAGCCTGGCATGAACCAGCTGATCAACCTGGAACGGGTGCTCTTCGCTGGTGGCCCTCGAGAGACACACGATCTCCAGAAAGCACTAGGCGTGCACGAGAGTGATTTTGATGAAGTGGGTAGGCTGGCGGCACAGCTGAAGCTAGCAGACACCATGTTCGGCGCCAGCGATTGTTCCACACTCAAGAAATACGCTGATACTTTAAAAGCAGCAGCCCCCATGGTGAGGGAAGATCTTCTTGATCAGGTGACCCGGTTGGTTACTCTGCTCCTCACTGTACCAGCTACATCTACGTCCTGCGAAAGGTCATTTAGTGGCCTTAAACGGCTCAAAACGTATTTAAGGTCTACTATGACACAGAGCAGGTTGAGCCATCTACTAGTACTTCACATCCATCGATCATTAACATTCACAATTCCATTAAATGACATTTTAATTGAATTCATCTGTAGAAACTCTGAACGGCGGAAAGTGTTTGGTTCAGTGTCTAATTTATAATGTATCATTTCTTGCTGCTCCAGTTTTTCATTGTCCGATTTCTTTAAATTTTTGTTTCTTGCAAAATAAATGTGTTCAACAATGTTAAATTTAAATTTTCAGCGTAATTTATTCAAATGTACACTTCTCCTCTTAAAAACACAGATAGTTCTGTCATATAAAGCGATTCGCGACCGTCTAAAAAATCAAATTTTTACGGGCCCTTTTGGGGGGCTCCGGGCCCTTTAGGAGGCTTGCCCCCCCCAACTAAAACCACTTCCGGCGCCGCTGGGAAGTCTCTACAATGTTTAGAATAAGAGTATGCGAGAGTATGGTCGGAGTGAGTCCTTAGGAAGATGGCGGCTTGCATGCCAGTGACCAGAATGGGTTATGTTTACTTTTTAATTACATCAGACCATAACAGTACCATTCAATTCTGCAAAGCCATCAGTACCTTGAAACTTTACCAACACAAAAGCAGGTAATTTTGGTGGTTTTGTACTCTCTGCATAAAGTATATCAAAAACTTCACCAATAGCACCATTGACAAGTCCCCATTGAACATTGATATAACATCTTAGCATAACTTTGCTTCCAACACTTAAATACAAGATATTGCTCAGACTATTAGCAAGATATTGCTCAGACTATTAGCAACATCATCTTTGGTGTTAAAAGCCAATTTAGAATTGTTTTCAGCAGTTTGAAGCTTTGCTAACTTGTCATTATTGTATTCTTTGACGTCATTGTTTAGTGTAGCCAGCCTTACAGATTCCTTGAATTTAGTTATTTCCATTTTATTGGCTGAGCGAAAGCGAAGCCCTTACCCCTTACCCCACTGGCCCAAAAATGTTTTGTCTGTTTGTCTGTCTGCCTGTGTGTCTGTGTGCGTGTCTGTCCGCGCGATTTCTCGAGAACGGTTCATCGTAGAGGGCTCAAATTTGGACCACAATCTCCTTGCATCATACCGGAGTCAACCTCACCTCGGCGGCATCCTACCTCAGGTGCTGCTGCAGGTGCCGGTTGACAAACCAGGGCCTTCTTGTGCAAGAACTGGAACAGGAGGGCTAACTTCTAAATCGTGCCGATTTTCAAACTTGAACATGGCGACCGACCCCTTCTAAAATCACCCAAAGACCCAAGTCAAGATGGCGAAATGGACCCCAGGTGCTGCTGCAGGTGCTAGTGGTCAAAACAAGGCCTTTGGGGCAGGAGCAGGAACAAATAGAAAAACTGCTGAACAAGCTGTATTTTGAGCTTAAAGATCGGAACCGACCCCGCTTAAAATACACTCAGAACTTCAATTACAATACCGAAAAGGACCCCAGGTGCTGCTGCAGGTGCCGGTTGGCAAAACTGGGCCTTCTTGTTCAGGAACTGGAACGGGAGGGCAAACTTCTCAATCAAACCGTACATCAAACTTAAACATGGTGACCGACCCCTTCTAAAATCATTCCACGACGACCCAAGTCAAGATGGCAAAATAGACCCTAGGTGCTGCTGCACGTGCTAGTGGTCAAAACAAGGCCTTCTTGGGCAGGAGCAAGAACAAATAGAAAAACTGCTACAAAAGCAGTTTTTTAAACTTAAAGAGCGGAACCGACCCTGCTTAAAATACACTCAGGATTTTAATTACAATGCCGAAAAGGACCTCAGGTGCTGCTGCAGGAGCCGGTTGGCAAAACTGGACCTTCTTGTGCAGGAACTGGAACGGGGGCAAACTTCTAAATCCGTATTTCAAACTTGAACACGGCGATCGACCCCTTCAAAAATCACCCCAAGACCCCAGTCAAAATACCTAAATCAACCCCAGGTGCTGCTGCTGGTGCTGGAACGAATAGGAAAACTGCTAAGGAGGTATTAATTTAAACTGAATGATGGGAACCGACCTCGCTAAACATATACTGAAGACCTCAACTAAGGGAAGGTGGGGTACAATGGGACACTTTTTTTTGAAGCCCCGTGTAGGACAGAGTTTGCGACGTACACTAGACTGCCCAAGGGCTCATCGCGGACGCGAATGGAACAATGGAAATTTTTTTTGGAATTTGTTTAAGTGTTTTGGGATGACTATCCCTCTTTTTATGCGGTTCATCATTCGCGTCGCTCGCTCGCTCGAAACTTAAAGACATTATGATTGGCCATATCACTGGACATTATGACCGGACATTTGACTGGACATTATGACCGGACATATGACTGGACATTATGACCGGACATACGATTAGACATTATGACCGGACATATGCCTGGACATTGATTACTAGTAGCGGGAGCGGTACACAGCAAATTCTAGAAAAAAACGGCAAAACATATAAAAAGCGTGAATTTTTGCAGAGAGAGTCTTTAGGTCCTAAGCTTCAATTTGAGCCGCAGCACACTCACCTAGCACGCATAGGAGCCGAGATATGTTCAATAATTTGTTAAAAGTGTTCAAAATGTTCTAAAACTAATTATTATCGCCCACAGATGGTCTAGGTGTCCTTTCCGCACAATTTGACGACGACAAATCGGATGGAACACACCCTCTATCCGTACGACCCACCATTTACGCCCCTTGAGCCGCCATTTTGAAAATAAGGGCCTAAATGTAACTTTTTTTGAAACTTGAGCAAATATGTCAAACGGGGTGTTTTCCCTGCGTGTAATGATGGCGCTAATGTTCAAAATGACGGTTAAAATATTTTTAACTGTAAGGCTGACCAGCTAGTAACGTTCAATGTTTTGTTCAAAGTGTTCAAAAACTAATTATTATCGCCCAGAGATGATCTAGGTGTCGTTCCTGCACAATTCGATGACGGTAAACTAAATGGAACACACCCCGTATTCCTACGATCCACCATTTAGGCCCCTTGAGCCGCCATTTTCAAAATATGGGCTTCAATTTAATTTATTTTGAACCTGCACAATTATGTCAAACAATTATGTCACTTCTGGCAAACGCTGATGCTGAAAATGACACGTAAACAGTGTAAAATCTTTGGGTGATCCGCTCGATGCATACAGCTCATTTGAACTAACCACAGTTAACACTTTTTGATCGAAAGAAACCGCTGTTAGTGGTGAAAATGTAATGAGGATGCGTTTTTTGAGAAGTGAGCCCCACCCAGCACGCCGTAATTATGTATTCACCCTGCTCTGTAATATATTTCACATATTTCAATTCATTTTTCGATGAATAAAAAAACTTATCACTATGTTCACATTGACGTACGTATGTTCAAAGTTTTACAACAATACCGATACGGTATTACATCAATGCTAGAAACACACGCATTACACAAACGTTACGTACGTAGGTTAAGGTAAGGATAAGTAAGGTTCGATAATTAGGATAGGTAGGTTATGCTAGGTAGGTTAGGTGTGGATAGTTTAGGTGAAGAAAGTTAGGTTAGGTTAGATAGGTTAGGTTAAGTAAGTTAGGTTACTGGCCATATGAGTGGACATCATGACCGATTATATGACTGGACATTATCACCAGACATTTGACTGGACATTGTGACCGGCTACATGACTGTACATTAGGGAGCATCCTTTAATTACGAAAGGACGTTTTGGGGTGTTTTTAACCCCCCTCCCCCCATATAAGGCTCTGTAAGATTTCGAGACCCCCCCCCCCCCCCATCCTTACGTAAGATTTTGACAAATTTGCCCAAAATTGAAAAAATCCGTAAATAAATGAATTTCAGTGTTTTTTGTTATTTTTTGCTTTGCAGTATAGGAGAAATGTTGAGGGTTAGGTATTTAATGAAGCAGACTGAATTAAAGGTACAACTGGTTTAATTATTGGTACTGTCCAGTCCAAAAATAATAAATAAATTAATTAATTAATATTATAAAATAATAAGTTTTAAAAGATAAACGAAAATTCTTGGCCTTTAAAATTTATAGAGCCTCAACCCAAGGGCTTCTCAGCCATTCCTGTACAGAAGAGATGCGTTTAATGCTTAGCGCGTGGAGACGCGTTTGTACGGATGCATTTGCGCCCATAAAAAATCTTACGTAATGTTTGCCGTTGACCCCCCCCCCCTCAAGTAAGGGCAACATAAGATTTGCCAGACCCCCCTCCCCTAAAACCCCTTACGTAATTTAAGGACGCTCCCTTATGACAGGACATATGACTGGGCATTTTGACCGGACATATGATTGGACTTTTTGACCGCACTTATAAGTTTACTGTGACCGGACATATGTCTGGACATGATGACTGGATATGATGACTGGACATATGACTGGACATTATTATTGGACATATGACTGGACATATTTGTTTAAATTATGACCGGACATATGATTGGACATTATGACTGGACATATTAGTTTAAATTTTGACCGGACATATGACTGGACATTATGACAGGACATATGACTAGACATTATGACCGGACTTATGATTGGACATTATGAACGGACATATTAGTTTAAATCATGACTGGACATATGACTGGACATTATTATTGGACATATGACTGGACATATTTGTTAAAATTATGACCGGACATATGATTGGACATTATGACTGGACATATTAGTTTAAATTTTGACCGGATATATGACTGGACATTATGACAGGACATATGACTAGACATTATGACCGGACTTATGATTGGACATTATGACCGGACATATTAGTTTAAATCATGACCGCACATATGACTGGACATTATGACCGGACATATGACTGGACATTATGACCGGACATATGACTGGACATTATGACCGGACATATGATTGGACACATTGACCGGACATATGATTGGACATTATGACTGGACATATTAGTTTAAATTTTGACCGGACATATGACTGGACATTATGACAGGACATATGACAAGACATTATGACCGGACTTATAATTGGACACTATGACCGGACATATTAGTTTAAATCATGACCGGACATATGACTGGACATTATGACTGGACATATTAGTTTAAATTTTGACCGGACATATGACTGGACATTATGACAGGACATGTGACAAGACATTATGACCGGACTTATAATTGGACACTATGACCGGACATATTAGTTAAAATCATGACCGGACATATGACTGGACATAATGACCGGACATATGACTGGACATTATGACCCGACATATGACTGGACATAATGATTGGACATAGTTTAAATCATGACCGGACATATTACTAGACATCATGATTGGACATATGACCAGACATATCATGGGACATTATGACTGGACATAATGATTGAACATATAAGTTTATATCATGACCAGACATATGACTGGACATTTTGATTGAACACATAACTAGACATTTTTGCGCGGACATTATGCCCGGACAGGTTTGATAGTTAGGTTAGGTAGGTTAAGCCAGGTCGGTTAGGTTTGGATAGTATAGGTTAAGAAAAATAGGTTAGATAGGTTAGGTTAAGTAAGTTAGATTACTGGCGATATGAGTAGACATCATGACCGAATATAGGACTGGACATTATCACCAGACATTTGACTGGACATTGTGACCGGCTACATGACTGTACATTATGACAGGACATATGAGTGGGCATTTTGACCGGACATATGATTGGACTTTTTGACCGCACTTATTAGTTAATTGTGACCGGACATATGTCTGGACATGATGACTGGATATGATGACTGGACATATGACTGGACATTATGACCAGACGTATGATTGGACATTATGACCGGACATATTGCTGGACATCATGATTGGACATATGACTGGACATTATGACCGGACATATGACAAGACATTATGACCGGACATATGACAAGACATTATGACCGGACTTTTGATTGGACATTATGCCCGGATATATTAGTTTAAATCATGACCAAACATATGACTGGACATTATGACCGGACACATAACTGGACATTATGCCCGGACATTATGCCCGGACAGGTTTGATAGTTAGGTTAGGTAGGTAAGGCCAGGTCGGTTAGGTTAGGATAGTATAGGTTAAGAAAGTCAGGGTAGATAGGTTAGGTTAAATAAGTTAGGTTACTGGCAATATAAGTGGACACCATGACCAAATATATGACTCTACATTATCACCAGACATTTGACTGGACATTGTGACCGGCTACATGACTGTACATTATGACAGGACATATGAGTGGGCATTTTGACCAGACATATGATTGGACTTTTTGACCGCACTTATTAGTTAATTGTGACCGGACATATGTCTGGACATGATGACTGGATATGATGACCGGACATATGACTGGACATTATGACCAGACATATGATTGGACATTATGACCGTACATATGACTGCACATTATGATTGGACTTATGACTGGACATTATGACCGGACATATGACAAGACATTATGACCGGACATATGACACGACATTATGACCGGACTTTTGATTGGACATTATGCCCGGATATATTAGTTTAAATCATGACCAAACATATGACTGGACATCCCGGACATTATGCCCGGACAGGTTCGATAGTTAGGTTAGGTAGGTAAGGCCAGGTCGGTTAGGTTTGGATAGTATAGGTTAAGAAAGTCAGCTTAGATAGGTTATGTTAAGTAAGTTAGGTTACTGGCCATATGAGTGGACATCATGACCGAACATTTGACTGGACATTTTCACCAGACATTTGACTGGACATTATGAGAGGACATATGACTGGGCATTATGCCCGGATATATGATTGGTCATTTTGACAGCACTCATTAAGTATAATTGTGACCGGACATATCAGTGGACATGATGATTGGACATGATGACCGGATATATGACTGGACCTTATGTTTGGACATATGACTGGACATTATGACTGAACATATTGGTTTATATCATGACCGGACATATAACTGGACATTTTGACCGAACATATGACTGGAATTTTTGACCGGACATATGACTGGACATTATGACCGGACCTATGATTGGACATTGACAGGACATATGACAAGACATTATGACCGGACTTATGATTGGACATTATGCCCGGGTATATTAGTTTAAATCATGACCGAACATATGACTGGACATTATGAGCGGACATATGACTGGACATTATGACCGGACATGTGATTGGACATAATGATTGGACATAGTTTAAATCATTACCGGACATATAACTGGACATCATGATTGAACATATGACTGAACATTATGACCAGACATATGATGGGACATTATGACTGGTCATAATGATGGAACATATTGGTTTATATCATGACCGGACATATAACTGGACATTTTGACCGAACATATGACTGAAAATTTTGACCGGACATTTGACTGGACATTATGACCGGACCTATGATTGGACATAATGATTGAACATATTAGTTTATATTAGGACCGGACATATGACTGCACCTTATGATTAGACACATAACTGGACATTATGCCGTGACATTATGGCCGGACAGGTTTGATAGTTAGGCTAGAGACGCCCCTAGTACGTCTACATAATTTACGTCTACTTGGCATCCTATACGAAATTTCCTCTACAGAAAACACATCTACATTTTTCACATCTTTATTTACCTCTACGCTATTAACTTCTACAAACCAGAGCAGAAATCACCACTACACACACACCTATACAAATGTACCTCTACATTTTTTGGGGGCGATATACCTCTACACAAATTACTCCTACATTGTAGAGGTGAATTGCTTGTGCGAGTGTCGAACGGGAAACACGTCTACAGGCTGGTTATCATATACTTCTACAGAAAAGCATGTCAGAAGGGAATACATAGCAGCTGCATATCATTATACGACACATTACATCGCGTTATGGCTGCGAGACCGGGTGGTAACCGACAATCTGAAACTACTCCCGTAAAAGTGTCCCGAAACCAACCTAACTTAAAACCTTACTGAAATTAAACGAAATCTTACCACAACCTAACCGTAACCTAAACGAAATGTAACCTACCCAAACCCCTAAAATAAACCCTGCTCCATGGGAGCCAACACAGGCCTTTCATTTAGGGACAGGCTTTCTAGAGCTTTCACCCCACTGAAAATCCAAGTGACGTGCACACTGCACTTGACTGCGATGCACACATCCTGTCAGAAGGTAACGAGACTACTCCAATCACCCCCGCTGATTGGGAAATGTGAACCGCAGTTAAGCGGGGTGCACACACCGCGTTTCGAGCTTCCCGCATGTGGTGTGAACGTGTTGAACACACCGCAGTTGCAATTATAGCGCCGCTTCGGACTTCCCGGAGGTATGCCGCTGCAGGCCCACACCCTAGGATCTGGTCAGTGACAGCAACTCTTTCCAACTCGTCTCTCGGCCCCTTTCCACGCAACAGTCCCAGCAGTCCCTAGACGAGACGGGCGTGTTGTAGGGACTGCCTGACCTCTGACGCGTCGGCGTCTTCGGCGAATCGTTATGGCCATCTGCTTTTCACCTCTCTTCTTACGTTTGGACCGCGAACGGTGCCGCCGAGCGCCTACGAATGCTAGAGTAGGCCATCCCGCAGGACACGCGTGCGTGCAGAAGTCGACGGTTGCCTACCCAGCAGGCGCCATTTGTGCTCCGACCGGTCAGATTACGTGTGCGCTCACCGCCTGGAGATAGGCAGTCCCGGAGGACGGTCGTGTTGTGCGGGACGGCCTACCCACTGCCGCAACGGCGTTCGTGGTGCGGTTGATCGCTTGTCGCGTCTTGCCGCCTGCTTTCGACCCGCAAAGGAGAGGTGTCGCATCTGGCTGCCGGCTGCCTTCGCCCGCCTGCCTGACCTTCCTAAGCTGGATCCGATGTACCTGTCTAGAACCTGGCGCGGTCCAAGACCCCGCTAGCGATGGTGTCTGGAGTCTTCCGAGCAGTAGCGGATGTAGGAGCGGCTCCAGGGAGGGGGGGGGGGGGGCGAAGCAATGTCCCGTTTTTTGCCTACTTACAGGCGGAAAAGTTATGCCGGTTGCCTGCATTTCCGGCGCCGAGGGGAAGGAGGTGGGAGGGGGGCAAAAGAGGGATTGGCCACCCCCCCTCCCCCTGAAATCCGCCACTGTCTCCGAGCAAATGCAGCAGCGATATACCGTTTCACCCTTGGTTTGACCTCGTCGGTATCTTTAATACTACCGTTGTGATACGAGAATGCAGCAAATAATTTTATATGAAGACTCCCTCCGATTCGTGATGTGTTCACCACAGCAGCCTGCGTTATTTTCCTGATGACATTGATTCCGATCATCGATGTTCGACCGTTGAGAAAGTTCGGCCGGTGAGTACGTCCCCACGAGTGTTCATCTTGACGCTAAACGCCGCTGACGCTACGCACTTTATCATTCCTCGTTCACTGTCAAAACCTTGCGAAGAAACTGTTCGTATTACAAACTATTTTCTTCGTAGCTTGCGAAGAATATTACGGCATTGTAATACAAACTAATTCTTTGCAAGCCTTAGAAGATTTTCTTCGCATTACAAACAAATTATTTGTAAGAGCTTTGTAAGCTTGCAAAGAAATTCTTCGTATTGCAAACAAATTCTTCGCAATACAAACAACCACAATGCTTTGCAAGCTTGCAAAGAATTTTCTTTGCAAGCATTTGACAGTGTTGATTCGCTGCGATTGTTAAGGGGTAAAGAGGGACGAGCGGGGATGGTGTGATGCAGTGCGGTATTTGAACCCGAGAACTTAAAGCGGCGTTTTAAGTGGTATCGGGTTCAAATACTATCACTTCGCTTCGCATTCGCTCTTTTTTGTTGATGTTTAGTTTAGTTATGTTTGTTGACGCTCAGCGATGCTGTATACTGAGCCGATAGTGACGGTGGAAGTGCAGGCCGCTACAAGTATCCTTCTGTTAATCTCTAGAAATTCGATTCTGTTTCAGGTCGGCGAGGATATCGTCGCCCGTCGCACTCCCTGTCCCCCTCCCCCCCCCCCCCTCCTCCCATTTCCCCCTCCCTTTGCGCGACAACGACTGTGAAGGAGGTGCACGCCTGCAGCGAATGCACTATGACGCCTTGGCCCGTTGGCCCACCTTGGCCTGCACACGGACGGACTCGGACTCGGGTGCGAGCGTGCGGCCGGCGGACCTCACCCGTCCAGCGTCACCGCCAGCCACCGCCAGACCAGAGGCCATGGAGCGGACCACCCCCACCGACAGGGCGGGGAGGGCGGCAGGGCTCCCAGCCACGTGAGCACCACCGTGACAGCCAGTCTGCGCCGCCGAGACCGCCATGAAGCGGACGGAGGTGTTCAATAAAAGTACTTTAGATCCCACCTGATCCTGACTTTGCTGTGATTATGAGCTTTAAACCCGTCCCGAAAACACCAGACACACCCTGCTCCTTTAAAATATCGTCTTGCCGCCTGTACAGCTGTAGGAAGGCAACCTGAACTGTTTCAGTGTCCGATTGGTTGCCTACGCTGTGATACACAGGGGCTGTGCCAGATTTTTGTCATCACGTGTTTTGGCACCGTTCACTTCCACTCGAACGATGAGTGCTCTTGCGTGACATTATCTTTTCTTCAATAATGCACATCAAACAGATGTGTGGAGGTAATTAAAAATTGTCTGGTGGAGATGTGTTAATTCATTTTTCTTATGTACAAACATGGCATAGCATGTTTGTGTGTAATAATTATTTCTTTTCAGCAAGTTGGAGCTGCTTTTGTTTAATATTTTCCTTGTGCATGTCGCAAGAGTAACTACTTTGCTGACTTGCACCCAAAAACAAACTGTGGCACATCACTTGTTGTGAGCGGGAATAAAAGGCATGACAGAAAGGATGAATGTAATTACTGAAGGCAAGCAGTCAATTCCAGTTTATTTGTTAACGACTTACAAGATCAAATACGACAAAGTCAGAAAAAAATGAGAACATAAATCGATTTTAAAGTTGAGGTATAATTACAAGGGATTTATTATAGCAGGAGTACATGTATGAGTAACCATATAAATATACACCAATATGCTTATAAAAAATGAACTGACAGAGAAATGTTGATAACAAGAGTTGTCCACTGCAAGCTGAAGTCATGAAGCGCAAAGCTGAGATGGACTTCACAACAAGTCAGATTCAAAACTTGATATATAACACAAGCGGTTGAACCCGATGGGAATTTATTACCTAGACACACCGGCTAAATCCAGGGTGTAAATTAATTTACGCAGACTATTTATAAGAAAGTGAAAACATATATAGATACCAAGTTATGATCCGCAACAGAGTACAACAGGCACCGGAGTCAAACCTAAGCGATGGACATTACATTAAGTCTCGCGTTCATTGTAAAATCAAAGTTTCACATGAATATTTGAGTATGAAAGAATAATATAACTTGACCGTTTGTTGGCATGACAATAGGGCCATTAGAGCCATATATATATTTACACAAAACATAACGATGATTTAGTTAAATTAAAGGCAAAATCATGCCCATGCTCTAAGTCACAGGATCAGCACAAACAGGTAGGACATTGAAAATAATCGCAGTTATGTGACTGAACCTTCACTTCATAAGGTACAGACTAAGTAGTAAGACCAGTTCAACACTCTCTGTAGAGTGGGGGAAAAAAACAAAAAATGATAATCATTGACTGACCATTTCAACATTTCAGTCTGAGGCCAGGCTGTTGGTGTCGTGGTCCTGCCCATGTCTTCGAACTGATGAGGAGAAGGGGAGTTGAACAAAGATCCGCATTCCTGAAAAGAAGGACAAGATGATTTATGAAACAATTTAATTATACCATTCAATAACATACATTCAATAAAATTTGAAGCATACGTGCCTTTGTGATTCCCATCAGATCCAAGTGAAACAATTCTCTCCTGTAGGCTGAGATTTCTTCAACCACAGCTTCTGTCATAGATCGAGGTTGCACTGAAATCAGGTACAATGCCCTGTTAGTAATATCATAATGGCCAGCAATAGGTCTGTACGTACAAGCTTCACTTTAAGTCCATGGTAAAAGAGAAGAATTAAATTTAAAGAAAAGGGCAGAAGGAGAGGGGCCATCAGACACAGAAACAGATCAGAAAAAAAAAAAAAACACAATAAAGCTGTTGAGAGCAAATAAATTAGCGAAGAAGTAACTGAATAAGAGGCACTTAATGGAGGAGGACAGCCACATACTAATATGATGAGGTGATAGCCCACAAACCCAACAGGCTTACAAAAGAAACAAGACAAATCACATTGAATAGTACCATAAATCATAATCTCAACATCAGAAACACTTTGTGTGTATGACAGCACCAAGAAAATTTCTTACAATCACAAGCAGAAATAAACAAGTACATCCATCACGATACCAACACTACGGTGGACACAAGACTGACAATTCACCATTGGAAATATTACATGCACAAAAGAGAGCTAAGGTATTCAACGCATGATATGAGCAATAGAAAAAAGAAGGGGAAAATACACAAAAAAAAAAAACACACAAAAAAACAACAACATAGGCACCAAGGTATCCACACACAGAAGGCCGGATGTAAACATTAGTTGGTATCTTCTGAATTGCCACTGGCTAAGATGTGAATTGAAAGATAGCGGAGTTTCATCCAAAGTAGTCTACCTCAACATTAAACTGAGAGTCAGAAAAGTTTACTCACCTGCATAGGGGGGAAAAAGAATGGAGAAACAGGGGGAGAGCTAGAATCTCCATGTACAAATAACTTGAACACAGAAATGATACTGCCAAAAAAACACAACCCAGACAATAACAAATACTCTTCAATGTTGAAAGCAAGGACACAGTCTTAGTTAACAGGAGTTATAGGATAGTCAGTAGCACACTAGCATTGGCACTATCATGCATATACAGAATGGCACTGCAAGTCAAGTGGTACGCAAACAGACATGAAAACATAGCAATGAACAAACACAAGTCAACAACACAAATGGAATGTAACATAAAACAAAAGACCAATTATAACAAGAAGAAAAAAAATGGCATACCAAGAGCAACGGTCACAACAAAAACTCAAGAGCACAAGAAGCAGTATGATTGATCAACATGAAAAATGGACACAGAGTACAGGGTACAGAGACAACACAAACAGTGCACAAAATGTAAAGGAAAGCACACTATCAACATTGCCACATGAAGCCATATTGACAACTGCAATGCATGCAAGACAATTTAACTTCAGAAAAACCAAAATGAAATGTATAGTTCAGGCAGCATAATTAAGGAACCAGTCGTTTCAAAAAATCAGACAGCACATGAACAAGAAAACACATACAGAAAAACCAAAATGAAATGTATAATTCAGGCAGCATAATTAAGGAACCAGTCGTTTCAAAAAATCAGACAGCACATGAACAAGAAAACACATACATATACAAAGAAATGTAATGCAACAAGAGCAAGCGAGATTGAACAAGCATGCACTAACTATCACGCAGTAAGAGAAGGTTCCAATGCAAGTACAGTTTATAAAATAAACAAAGGGGAGGATTCACTTGACCTGTTCACTCACCACAGCAGGAGGTTTCAACCGTAAGATATCAATTTACTATGGCATTAGCCTTATAATTTACACGAGTGAGAAGATAAGTAGAGTAACACATTAGCATTCTCAAAGGCATGGCAGCAATTGCAGTGATGACAAAAAACTTTCGATTCAGGAACACACAACACCAATAATCAGAAAAATTCACATGCAGACACCATCAGGAAAATATCATGGACATGTAGAACAGCACTAGGAAATGCAACGCAAGTGATGAGCAAAATGGACATTAAAACATTGCAGTGAAAAAACACAAGTCAATGACAGACATAAAACATTACAGAAAACAGAAAGACCCATGCAATTGACAAGTAATGGTGGCATACCAAGAAACATTCATGACAAATATTCCTAGTTACATACCCACCAGCACAAGAAACAGTATGATTATGAAAATGGACATCGGGCACAGAGGCACACAAGCAATGCACACAGTGAAAAAAGCAAATGAACAGTAAACACATACATGCACGCAAAGGGCATAAAATAAACAAAGAGGGGGATGCACTCAAGTTGTTCATGAGATCAAAGCGCCAAACGCAAACACACTCAGGGCAAAAATGCAAACAGGGTACTCAGAGGGAACCATGATATTTCAATTTAAATTCCAGCAAAGAAACGCACAACACCACAACGGATAAGTACTAAACGAACATCACTCAGAGAACTCAAAGTATGCACTCCTGAAAACGGGAAGTTCAAAGCATTGGTAAGAAAATGAATGCGCAAAACAACAGTTCACAGAAACAAGAATATTCACTGGCAAGTCAAATTCGCAATGAGCAGCAGTTTAAAAAAGCAAGATTAGCATGCAAACAATTATCATTAACCTCTACTGAAAGGCGTGAAAAGAGGCACGGTTAAATCTTACATGAACAACAACAGACATAGCATTGCTAACGATTGGGTGTGGTTTGCTTTACGACAGGGTAAAGAGGACGACGGCATGTACTTAACTTCTGAATATGGCGGAGGCTGCACTATCCTGGTTGAGGTGACGGGAAGTTCAAACGTATCATTCAGCTCCGACTCTCTTTCCTCCAGAATCTTTCCATGAGGGCACACTAACTGCAAGACATACACACAATGTATTATCGGACGCACAGTTAAAGACAGTTGAAGCTTTAACAACAAACAGACCAAGTGATATCAACTTACTTGATGCTGGTCTGAAACTCCCAAGAATTCCAAGATGAGACTAGGTGGCACTGCAGGAAACATGAGCCTCGAAACACAGGGAGCTGTTCAAAGACATGCAAAATAGGTTAGAACCTTCACAAAACAAGAAAAGAAAGAAAAACCATAACCTCTCACTAAACGACCGTTGGTTGAATACAGTTTGAATTCCGCGTACCGCGTAGAAGTTAAACGAATTCAACAATGAATTACAGCCGGCATTAAATTATGGGTGTTTGTTCAATGTAACACGAAAGACAAAGTAACATTGGCACGTAAATGGGGACGGGATGTCACTTACCTGCCAGCTCTCTCCGAGCGTCCGTTACAACCAGCATAGACCGGAAATTCAAATATCCATCGACACGATAAGATGCAAAATTCCGCATTTCTTTCAAAATGGGAACGTAAACTGCCATGAAGAATGAACTGAACATAGCGATGAAATACGAGTTGCTATGTGCCGAACGCCAAGGCCAAGGTCAGCCAGACAGGTCACGGCCCCGGCCGGGCCGCAGGAAGCCTAACGGTCACGCCGCTACCAACCTGCACATGCGGAAGGCTGAAATCAAACGAATGTTGCCACAGCTTGTCTCAGGATTCTGTACCGCGTGAAACAAATAAATAAATTTTAAATGAAATTCATTGTTACATGAATATGAGATTTTTGATATATTTGTAGACTGTGATATCCTTCGCAACCTCTCAGCTTTGGAGGTAAGGTACTCAGTCCCACCAACAACAATAACAACAACGACAGCTTCTTTCTGCTACGAAGCAGTCCGACGCTTTGAAAGTAACTAAAAATTTCCTTAAAATCCCGCTAATTCCAGTCTAGAATTTCACCGTGAATTTCCTTGTGGTGCGCACCTTACCGCGCAACGTCTTTAGTGTGAACTACCTTCAAGCGCATGCGTGAGTTCACCCGGTTGAAGGTCAAGGTTATGAAACCCTTTACTGTTTACTTCAATTTGCGCTGCTGCTGCGGGATCTGAGAGGTCGAAGCGTCCTCTTTTTTCACAGAATCCAAGTTTTTATTTCGCTCCGTGAACAGTCTTATGTGTGTGTGCCTTGTTTATATTTATCTATTAATTCCCCTCTGAAGAGTGTCGTTCCCGAGGGGGATAAACGCACAAATCTAGCCGCATTTACTAGTATTTACATCAGGTTATTATTGGCGGGAGCACTCATTGTTCTCTCCCTCTCGACTCATGTCTTTTGAGAAGTCAAGATCAACGGAAGTTTGTAGAACCAAGTGTAATACTTCATCACAGTATTGCTTCTGAAATTTTCTTCAGTTCCATGTTCTGAAGTGCGAACTCTGCCATTACACAATTGTCTTTCCTCACTCTGTGACAGGTGTAGCGACTAAATCTTGACGATCTAGCTTTCTTTTAGACCGAAGAATGTCCGGCATCACCTGACTCAAACGACTGGACCCCACACAACTTGAGGTCGCAAGTAAGTCTCTCTTTTAATTCCTGGTGACTTTTGTAAATATTTGACAAATGAAAGCAATACCATTCTTCAATTTGCTTTTTCTTCTGCACTCAGTTATCGTTGAAACAATTTTTTTCTCTCTTGTGTTTCAGGTATGTGAACATCACAGAACTTTGCATGCTGAAGAAGTTTATTTTATTTCCCTTATTTTGAAGCAAGTTTGAATTGAAGCCAGTGCTGCTGAGTAATGAAATGATTAGATCCTCTTCTTCCGCAAGGGAAAGAAAGATTACAGTGAAGGAATGCCTTAAAATTCTGAATTTTTCAAAGCATAGGTGTAAATTGTATGAAGCGCTTTGCTGACACAAAATCTTGTTTTACATGTAATTTGTCAAAAGACACTTGTCTACTGTCACATACACATGTGTGAGTATTACTTTTAAGGAGATATGCCTTGTCTTGAATGGGTCTCATTGTGGAGGTTGAAAAGAAATAGAGTGCGGTACTGAAAGTGCTTCAGCTCAGACTTGATTAGTTGAACTCTTCTGTCCCTACAACACAACTGAGAAGCATCTAATCCTTAAGTGCTGTCTGTATGCAGTGATGATTCCTGGGAACCTCCTCTATTGATAAAGCTATATCCACAAGAGAATAATTTGACCAGGGTCTTTCACATCTCTTTCAGCTGGCTTCCCATGCAGCTGTGGAGATATAATAACTCCAACAAAAAGTCAGTCAAGCAATTATCCCATATGGGAAAGGGGACACAAATTGAAACGAGGCTACAAATATGCAAGATAACTGATGGTTTACTTAATCATCCAAACATTGACAAACATATGAAAATAGTTTCAAGAGAGAACACAAACAACTTCTGAAACTCAGTCACCACATAAAATTGAAGTGCTTCTTAAAGATAATAAAATAGAACAGCACACAATAGAAATACAATTGTAAAAATATAACTTCACATATAAAAAGCTCTCTTGCTCCAAAGACACAAGGTTTGAAAATCAAGCATCTAATCCTTAAGTGCTGTCTGTATGCAGTGATGATTTCTGGGAACCTCCTCTATTGATAAAGCTATATCCACAAGAGAATAATTTGACCAGGGTCTTTCACATCTCTTTCAGCTGGCTTCCCATGCAGCTGTGGAGATATAATAACTCCAACAAAAAGTCAGTCAAGCAATTATCCCATATGGGAAAGGGGACACAAATTGAAACGAGGCTACAAATATGCAAGATAACTGATGGTTTACTTAATCATCCAAACATTGACAAACATATGAAAATAGTTTCAAGAGAGAACACAAACAACTTCTGAAACTCAGTCACCACATAAAATTGAAGTGCTTCTTAAAGATAATAAAATAGAACAGCACACAATAGAAATACAATTGTAAAAATATAACTTCACATATAAAAGCTCTCTTGCTCCAAAGACACAAGGTTTGAAAATCAAGCATCAAAGAAAGTCACACCAGTTGAAACTTAAGTGCTTACCAAAGAGATTTACAGAAATTGAAATAGATCTTTCAACAAAACATGGAACCAGGTTCCATTAATTTTGAAAGAAAATGAAGGATAACCAATAATCAAATACATAAAAGTAAAACTTAAAAATATTCATAGGAAGAATAATTAAGAACACAACATAAATGTCACACAAACTGCAGAGTAAGGGTGGGTTTAGACTGTGAAGCTGACGGTGACGCTGACGGCGTTGATCAGTTGTTTTGGGTGCGTTCGTGACGCTGACATTACATGGGCCACTTAGATTTTTGTATTTACGGCGCGAATATGGTCAAAAATCGGAAGAATCCTCGGGGCATTTCCAACGTCAGTGGTAAGAACGCACCCAAAACAACTGATCAACGCCGTCAGCGTCACCGTCAGCTTCACACTCTAAATTCATCCTAAAGGGATAATTTACTGATGGTTTACTAAACAATTATAGAATGTTTCTCAAAAACACAAACTGTATCAAGCTTAATGAGAAAATACTACCGTATTTACCGGCATATAAGACGACCTTTTTTGCCTCCTTCCGGAGGTCCGAGAATCCGACTCGTCTTATATGCCGTGTCGTCTTATACGAGTCAAAGTGCGAAAATTGAGGAAAATGTCTAGAAATGGTCAAAAACTGTCCCAAACCCAAATTAAAACATTTAACACGATCTTTGACAAACCAAAGTAACGACCAATCATCAATTTCCTCCTTCACTCACTACACTTCGCGAGGGATGGGGTTTCCCCGCTGTCCCTCCGCCCCTCGCCACCGGGCAAAGGGGTGGGGGGCAGCTGGTTTCACCAGATCTTAATTCAAAAGTTGTTTTTTAACACCATTTTCCCGCCCGGATGAACCTTTCTACGCCCCGCGATCGGGTCGTCTTATACGGCGGTGACAAGTTTTTTTCCACTTCTAGACATCCTCAAAATCACACTCGTCTTATATGCCGTGTCGTCTTATATGCCGGAAAATACGGTACTAGCAGCCTATATACTGCAGACCAGGAAAAGAAAGGGGTAAAAAAATAATTCACATTACAGATTTTGATAGCTACGGGTAAATTTTTGTCGAGCACTAGCCAAATGTCTCCTTAAAGTGTCCTGAAGGTCTGAAGGGAACTGTTGCAAAACTTCACCTAGTTCCTTTTCCATTTCAAACGGGGGGAGCTGAGGGAGTGTTTTCCGTTGTTTTAACGGCTCTGGTTCCAAACATTTGAAGTACGCGATTACTAACGTCTGCGCTATCCCTGGGATTTGATTAGGTTCACTTGCGTTTACATCTGTTAAGTTTAAAATGTACAAGGTAAAATCTAGCAAGGTAAGAAGCAAAATAAGTAGTAAAACTGAACTCACTATGGTCGTGCAGCACCTCACGAACTAGAGTAGTAATAGCATTCCTGTCTGTAAGATTGAAAAGATTGTAAAAATGCAGATAAAAAATTATGAAAGTCATTTCACAATCTTATTACCGACCATATTCGTCGTCCTCCTCATCATCACTGTCATTGAGAATGTTATCCCAAAAAGCAGCTGTAATGAAACCAAGAAAAATAAAGAAAACTGCACACCAGCAACTAAACTTAGGGTTAAAATTTCAGTACTTTAAAAATCCAAGGGATGTTACAAGCAGCAATAGCTTTAATCTTGTCTACAGTAGTAAATGCCTTGTCCAGCCAGAAGCTGACACAAAGTAGCAAACGTAAAATGCATGCAGAAGGAACAGGAGCCAATAAAACTGCAATCCTGAACAGGACAGCAAAGAAGCAACGACTGTCCCCAAACAAAAATGGCCCCGCCCTGGCCCTTTCACTTTCTTTTCACCAGTTGTGCACGTTATGCCATGGCATCAAAATCCAGTACTTCGTAAGTATCGAACGGAGTCCGGCAATGGTAGCAATTATTTCTCTCAGACAACCATACCGCGGCGTGTTCAAGACATGCCTTGGCGCAGCCACACGGGAGACATTTAATAATTTCATGACCTTGCAACTCCTCCAAACCAATGCAGCAAAGCTCACCTTCATGTTCAATGTTGGACCTTCCTGTCTTTTCCTCGTGGTGGTAAGTCTACAAAGAAAACAAGATTAAATAAAATGAATAAATAAAATGAACAGCAAGTGCATTTCATGCCTGCATTAAACCCTAACAACATGTTGGGTGGAACAGCACACAAGTTGCTTTTACTAGAAGCCCTACATAGACATACATAATAAATGAGTGGCCTACAAAATTGAAAGACTGAAAAAACAACCGTACCATAGGTTCATCCTCATCACTTGAGATTATTATAACATCATCCCCATCTGCACAAGGTAAGAAAAATATTGTGTTAACAATTAGCACTGTTACAAACACATGCTCAGCATTCTCGCATCGGAGAGTTAATAGTCAAAATTAATCTGATGTCAATAGCAGTCCACACTGATCCACAGACCCAGCTTATGCTTTCGAACTATATGTTGTTACTGTTTAATGCAAGAAAGAGTAAAATGCAACTTACTCTGAAACTAACAATAAGTTGCACCATCAAGTGGGTCGTCCAGCCCCTGCTCTTTCACCTGATCATCCTCCTCAGAGTCTGAATCTTGACCAGTGTTCTTCCTTGTCATGTGGGGAATCGTGGCTTTATTTGTTAGAACATGTCAAACTCCCATGGCATTTCGAAGAGCATTTCTCGCCCTTGGCACGGCATGAGCACTCGCCGTGTTGGCACCCCGTTTTGCAGTTACACTTTGTAAAACCTAAAGCTGGAGGCGGTGGACACCGTCTTGTCCGGCACGTCTTCCACGTGCACGAACTTTTCTTTGGAGACTCCCGAACGGTTGCCAATTCTGTAGAGGTCCCTGTCAGTCTTCTCCATGATGACCACGATTCCCCACATGATTCCCCTCCCCCCCCCCCCCCCGGAATTTTTATCCGACAATGTCCGAACTGTCAGTGTCCGCAACCTAACATTGCCAAAGTTGAATTCGGAAATCTCACATTACCGCATATTATTACCGGAAAAAAACACGGAAAAGTTAGGTAGCCGATATCCGCCCCGGCACACCTAACATTACCTAGGTAATCTTAGGTTTGCCCGGGCTTCGGTCATTACCTGTAACATACCCATACAAAATTTACAATAGGGTGTAGTTTATTATTGCTGAACTTACAGAAAGTAGCCCCAACAGCAGCAGCTTCCTTCTCCTTGTCTTCATCCTCAGTTACATCTGAGTCAGAATCTTGTTGATCCTGCAAATAAATAAATGAAGTTCAGGATTAGGTGGATTACAAAATCTTGGCATAAATAACACTACACTACGTAAGTAGTAAGCAGACAAGAAATAAGACAAATAACCGGTTTAAGTGGGCCCAGAAGGCTTGAGAATTGTTTCTTAAAACAGATGCACATGAAGCATCCACGGTTGCTACTAGATTTTCCATAGTATTTTCCATAACCGTTGTGACTTTCCTGACAAAAATTTCATAATTTCAATAACCATCTCCAGATGCAAAAATTCTGCAACCCTTCGGGTCCCCCACAATTTCAAAAATATTTTGGAGTGTGGAGATTTTTTAATTCCTCTATAATCACCCAAAGATGTCCACTTTCAAATGACTTCCATTATCTCATTTCTTTCCCATGATATTTCAGACTTGTGGGAACCCTTGAGTAATACCTTGTTCATTTTTTACAGTACTCACTTTCTTTGTGCGACGCAACTGCAATTTTGACGGTCGGGTCCTTCTTTTTGGTACAAATTCCTCATCACTTCCACTTTCATACACCTTCTGCTCATCCTCATCCTCGTCGAAAACCTACCAGTGACAGAACAAGAAATAATGTTATAAACATGCCTAAATATGTGTGTAAAACAACACGGTTAATTATAGTTCTTACTTGTTTCTTTCGGGATGTCCTAGTTCTCTTGGCCTGTGCTGCTGGTTTTGGTTTCTTATTACGAGTTGACTGACTATCTTTCATATTAAGAAGCTGAACAAATAATAAAATGACAGTGAAAATGTCTGCATTACATCTATAAATTAAAAAGAAAACGAGCACAAACCTGTTCAATGGCCTCAACTTCTTTATCTTTCCCTTTCCGTTTCCCTTTCCCCTTGGGCACCTTCAACAGAGGCACAGTTTCTAAATTTTCCATAGGTACTGGACTAGTGCTAATGCTGGTCTCATAAACTTCCTGCTGTAACGCATGACAAGGGAATTATTAAGAATATGAAACTACAAGTTTACCTGTTCCCAAAAAAGGAATCAAATAAAATGAGACCCACTTCTTGACGTTGTTCTTCCGCAGCATCTTGCTGATCCATTTCCTGATGCCTTGACAATGGGGTAATTTTTGGTCTGCTAGAACAAGCCTGGGGCTTCTCATTCGAAGCATTTGGAGTAATTATTGGTCTGCTAGAACCAACCTGGGGCTTCTCGTTCGAAGCATTTGAAGTAAAGGCCCCAGCCATACTCCTGGTCATAGGCCTAGATATCTGGTGTGAGAAACCAAGTATTAGTTTAGCTACAGACATACAACTGAGATATCCAACACAGTGTAAATTTATCCGAGCGATGTCGTTATCAATATCGATAATGTCGAAATAGACGCGATTCTGGTCTTGAAGTCGAGGAGTTGGCGCCACGCCAAGAACGTCACATCGAATGTCACCGACTCGTCGATTTAAGAAGCGAAAGCTCGTTCATTTCCACATTAAAATAAATACCAGAACAACATCGCTCGTAACATTTGGCACTGTGCAATGCCCAATACATCAGAAATGCCAAAACTGAACAACACTAAACAAAAGAGATTACTAATAAGGTGTAAACGGCAATAAGAAAAACAGCACCTTTAAGGTACAGACCTCAAAGCCTAGAGGATGTGGTACGCCGGGTAGTGCAGGCACTGGAGAACGCATAGAAGGCAAAGCATAGACAGATGATGTCAATCGGTGATGTTCACCTCTATGGTTGGGAACTACACTTCCTTGATAGTCTCCACTCTGATGACTCTGAAAAAGAAAAATCTACAATGGGGCATAAATTGCAAAAGAGAGGAACAATCATAGCAAATAAAAGATGCAGACCTCGGGGCCTAGAGAATGTGGTATGCCGGGTAGTGCAGGAACTGGAGAACGCATAGAAGGCAAAGCATAAGCAGCTGATGTCATTCGGTGATGTTCACCTCCATGGTTGGGAACTCCATTTCCTTGATAGTCTCCACTCTGATGACTCTGAACAAGAAAAATCTACAATGGGGCATAAATTGCAAAAGAGAGGAACAATCATAGCAAATAAAAGATACAGACCTCAGAGCCCAGAGAATGTGGTATGCCGGGTAGTGCAGGAACTGGAGCACGCATAGAAGGCAAAGTATAAGCAGCTGATGTCATTCGGTGATGTTCACCTCTATGGTTGGGAACTACACTTCCTTGATAGTCTCCACTCTGATGACTCTGAACAAGAAGAATCTACAATGGGGCATAAATTGCAAGAAAGAGGAACAATCATAGCAAATAAAAGATACAGACCTCAGAGCCTAGAGAATGTGGTATGCCGGGTAGTGCAGGAACTGGAGCATGCATAGAAGGCAAAGCATAAGCAGCTGATGTCATTCGGTGATGTTCACCTCTATGGTTGGGAACTACACTTCCTTGATAGTCTCCACTCTGATGACTCTGAACAAGAAAAATCTACAATGGGGCATAATTTGCAAAAAAGAGGAACAATCATAGCAAATAAAAGATACAGACCTCAGAGCCTAGAGAATGTGGTATGCCGGGTAGTGCAGGAACTGGAGCATGCAAAGAAGGCAAAGCATAAGCAGCTGATGTCATTCGGTGATGTTCACCTCTATGGTTGGGAACTACACTTCCTTGATAGTCTCCACTCTGATGACTCTGAACAAGAAAAATCTACAATGGGGCATAATTTGCAAAAAAGAGGAACAGTCATAGCAAATAAAAGATGCAGACCTCAGAGCCTAGAGAATGTGGTATGCCGGGTAGTGCAGGAACTGGAGCACGCATAGAAGGCAAAGCATAAGCAGCTGATGTCATTCGGTGATGTTCACCTCCACGGTTGGGAACTCCATTTCCTGGATAGTCTCCACTCTGATGACTCTGAACAAGAAAAATCTACAATGGGGCATAAATTGCAAAAAAGAGGAACAATCATAGCAAATAAAAGATACAGACCTCAGAGCCTAGAGAATGTGGTATGCCGGGTAGTGCAGGAACTGGAGCACGCATAGAAGGCAAAGCATAAGCAGCTGATGTCATTCGGTGATGTTCACCTCCAAGGTTGGGAACTCCATTTCCTGGATAGTCTCCACTCTGATGACTCTGAACAAGAAAAATCTACAATGGGGCATAAATTCCAAAAAAGAAGAACAATCATAGCAAATAAAAGATGCAGACCTCAGAGCCTAGAGAATGTGGTATGCCAGGTAGTGCAGGAACTGGAGCACGCATAGAAGGCAAAGCATAAGCAGCTGATGTCATTCGGTGATGTTCACCTCCACGGTTGGGAACTCCATTTCCTGGATAGTCTCCACTCTGATGACTCTGAACAAGAAAAATCTCCAATGGGGCATAAATTCCAAAAAAGAAGAACAATCATAGCAAATAAAAGATACAGACCTCAGAGCCTAGAGAATGTGGTATGCCAGGTAGTGCAGGAACTGGAGCACGCATAGAAGGCAAAGCATAAGCAGCTGATGTCATTCGGTGATGTTCACCGCCACGGTTGGGAACTCCATTTCCTGGATAGTCTCCACTCTGATGACTCTGAACAAGAAAAATCTACAATGGGGCATAAATTGCAAAAAAGAGGAACAATCATAGCAAATAAAAGATGCAGACCTCAGAGCCTAGAGAATGTGGTATGCCAGGTAGTGCAGGAACTGGAGCACGCATAGAAGGCAAAGCATAAGCAGCTGATGTCATTCGGTGATGTTTACCTCTATGGTTGGGAACTCCATTTCCTTGATAGTCTCCACTCTGATGACTCTGAACAAGAAAAATCTACAATGGGGCATAAATTGCAAAAAAAAGAGGAACAATCATAGCAAATAAAAGATGCAGACCTCGGAGCCTAGAGAATGTGGTATGCCGGGTATTGCAGGAACTGGAGCACGCATAGAAGGCAAAGCATAAGCAGCTGATGTCATTCGGTGATGTTCACCTCCATGGTTGGGAACTCTATTTCCTTGATAGTCTCCACTCTGATGACTCTGAACAAGAAAAATCTCCAATAGTACTAGTGCTAAAATTAAGGTGGACAAGTAACTCAGTTCAAGAGACGAACCCCAAAGCCTGCTGCTGGTACCGCCCCGCAGAATCCCTGGTGGGAGGGCCCAGCAGATGAAGACATCATTCCTTCATAGGTTGGGTTTCCACTGGCCGCCATTATCGCCATACGCAATTCCTGGAATATGATATTCTGGCGTGACAACCGATCTTGCAGCAACTATTAGGCTGCGTGGCACATGTTATCAATCGCACTGCGTGGTTTCTACTTACTTGGTGGTACTCGATTGTGGCCAAGTATGGCCTTGCCTCCGGCGATCGGAAGGACGGCGGGGGCACGCGTAAATTCGGTGGGAACTGCACAGATGCCGGCGTTACCGGAGGCGTGTCAACCCGAGGCGGGGGTACGCGATATTTCCATGGTTCCATCTTGAAAGCACTTGAAAGTCAACGGAAAATTGGATTCTAGAGCAACGCAGTACCGCAGACGTATACTGAAGTCGGGCGGCGTCGTTGGCGTCGTGCGTCGTGTAGCGCGCAAAACCAGGAACGAGACGAAAGCCAAGGAGTGGGGGTAATGTCTTCATACGCAACCAATCAGCTTGCCTGTACTACACGCGGATGCTGATTTGGGGATTAAGGGAATGATCCGAATGACCACTATTACGTGAAAGAGATGTTACCACCGTTGCTTCATATGTACCAGATAGATCAGAAATAAAAGCCAGCCTACAATAACTCAATGGTATCACGTTTTACAATCAAATACCTCCATTACATGGTCCGCCATTCTACTATATACGACCCAGAAGGGGGCGCTTCGGTCGCAACTATTAGTACCTGACACTCATGTATTTTTGTGATTTCTGCGTATCCGAGACGTTGAAATGTACTACGAACCTCTCAATTTCAATGTCAGCTGATCATAAGTACTTGAAATTCACTGGAAGAAGGTAAGAACACCCGACGCTAGTGACATTTTTCACAGGTTGGCACTACGACGTCGCTGCCCCCCCCCCCCCTCTAAAAAAAAGAAAGAAAGAATTAGCTCGCATTAAACCGAAACAAAAGCAGGTCGGATCACTGAGATCTCTTTCCCGCCTCCTACGTCGGTCTAAGGCTTGGCTGTGTTGTACTTCAGCAACAGGAAAACTAGATTTTTTGCACAGGTTTGTAATAATTATCGTTTGAGCACTCTTACGATATTGCTTATTTCTCTGGGAATTCATCTCAATTGACTAAGGCTTGGACTAATATGTACGCACCGTCATTTGTACATAGTTGGCCCGTTGATGGCCGTGCGAGTTTGTACGCTCAAGGAAAACAGCAGTCAAAATTAAGTTAATTTAATATCTAAAAGGCTCTTTGACTCATCTTTTTGGGCCATTTGCCTGTTATTATGACATGATGTTATTTCGACTCATTAATGACTGGATGCTTGCCTAGGTGGTGCTTGTCCCTTTTGCGATTGGATCCAGTATATGTTGCCATTTCTTGTTTTTAGGATGAATTGGCTATCTTACATTCTGCTGTGCCTCCTTTTGGGGGGCACTTGGGCTGTGCCACTTTTCAACGTAGCTCGGGAGCCAGCAACACGCCCAGATACTTTCTTTTATCACATCCAGGATGGATTATATTACCACGTGAACAACCCCCGGGAAACTACATACTTCAAATGCATCTACAGTGAACGGGGGTGTCCAGGGCGAGCCCTGTTGGATCCTGAACTGGGATTCATGCACACTCAGGCCCATGAAGGGCATGATCCTGACCTGTTGTATGCAGATGAAATGGCGCTGCGGCATAATATATTGTCGAGGTGCCGCCAGTTAGAATATACTCCATATCGACAGATCATTGATGAGGAATGTCACTGGTATGTCATTACTTTTCCTTGTTTACAGTGATTCTGAATTTAGAATTCAAAGTGATGTTTTATTGGAAATTCTTTCCGCTCTAGGTTTGATCAGGATGTTGTACGTCGTGTCACGTATGCACGGATGAGGACCCCCATGCGTAATGCAAGGTTATCAAGTCTGCCTGACCTGCCAAACAATTTGAGAGAGCTGTCCAATGTCTTGCGCAACCCTCAGTACCAAGTCCTCAGCATGACTGATGATGGCCAGGACAACATCTACGGTGGTTCGGTCACGGATACAGATGGTGGCCACCATGTCGTTTTCATATCGGACAGGATGCTTGCACTCATGAGAACAATGAGAAATTTGCACAGTGATGGCACCTTTAGGTCTGTTCCGGTTGGACCGGACTTCGCTGATCAGGTAAGTGCTCACGGTGCAAAATGCAGAATATGTTTTGGGAAATGTTTAAGTTACTGTTCTATTTTGTCCTTGATTCCGAAATGGTACTCTCTCCTTGAGTTCCCTGTGCCACTAAAAGCTTTTTCATCTTCAGAACTTGATTGGTCCTTACAGGTGTTTTGCATTGTCTGCATATGGGAGAGCCATATTGTGCCACTGGCATGGGTTCTAATGGAATCCAGAACTCAGGTTGCCTATACAGCAGTGCTGGCATACATAAGGCAAAGATTAGGGGACCACATTCAGCTGACACGAGTCGTAACGGATTTCGAAGTGGGTCAGCAGAATGCTTGGCAAGCTGTTTTTAATGTGATGGTGCAAGGGTGTCTGTGGCATCTGTGTCGAGTAAGTAAACTTTCCGGAAATGTTAGTTCAAATTTACTTCTGCCAGCAGTGGGGCTCATATGTGTTTATTTTATCTTTTTAAGAGATTTTTGGAGCATGTTGCTGAGTATAACCTAATGAACCCAATGAGGAATATTCCGGAAGTTGGAAGGATAATTAGAATGACTTTTGCATTGGGCCTCCTGCCTCCCAATGACATAATTTTAGGATTTCGTGTAATCCTCCAACACGCTAGGGATGAAGGCAATTACATTTTTCAATTGGTTCAGCCATATCTCATGTACATTTGGCGTCAGTATGTGTCGCGAGGGTGGACCAGACTGCGCATGTCTGTGTTTGGCTCCAGTCAGCGTACGAACAATGCATGTGAATCGCATAATAGATCTTTACATCAGGTTGTTCACACCCACCCAAATATATACAACTTCATAGGTACGAATATGTTCAGTTATTAATTCTACTCACAAATCGACCCGACATTCAGGGCACACCAAAGTCATTATCATTAAATTCCTATTGCAGGTGGTCTCATTTCCCTGGAACAGAGAGCATACAATATGCTTCTGGCGCTGGAGGATGGGCGGCAGGTGAACCGTGCCCGCTCCCGCAAGTCTATTGCCAGCGATCGCAGGGTACAGAGGCTCACGGAGCAGCTGTTGAACCCGCCCCAAGACAGAGCTCGGACCATCTTCCGAATCTTAAATGCAGCGAGGATGGCAATGGAAGGAATGGTCCAAATTGCTCTACTGAATGTGCGCCCTCGTAATTAAGTGAGTACAGGTGACATAAATACCATTTCTTTTTTTTGAGTTTGGATGTCAATTCTGTAGAATGGAATGTTAAGTGGGAATGAATCACTCATGTCACTCTCGGACTATGTGGGAAGTGCATAGGCACAGATTGTTGTATGGATCAGTCATTGTTGTTGCCAAAAAATGCTTTCTGTTTCGGTAACTGCATTGTTTCTCTTAACACTTTCTCTTATTTTTCTTATTCCAGCTTCAATAAAGTTCATGCAAATGAAAACAACTAGTCTACGCAGTTCTTTGCATGGTTAAGAATGGCACTGCTGTGTTAGGGTGCACCCACAATCCTCACTTCTGGACACTGATATATTATACAAGGAGTAATTAACATGTCGAAATCATTTCTTTGCATGCATTCTGAATAAGACTACGTAATGCAGGTGATCTAATGTCACGTTGCAAAGTTAATTATTGCTGGAATGCTTGAATTAGAAATACAGATGCCTCATTACAATATTTTATTACCATTTTCATGAACCCTTTAATTTGTTTTGTAAGTAGGGGTGTGCTTTAGTTAAAGCACGGTCTGTTCTATGCATGATACAAATTTAGAGCCCATATGTATTCTGAGAGGCCAAATTTGCAGCCAGGAAACTGACATAAGTGAGGTGAGGTGAACGATTCACTGTGGGAATCAGGAAACATTCAAGTTGAAGTTGTCTGTAGGATTGCTAACTAAATATTTACAACAAAATTAAACACTGATCAGTTTCGTAGTTGTAGTGAAATTCCTACTGTGTCAGTTCAAAACTGAAAGATAAGACACAAAGTGTTCTTCAGTCTTGCTATTTAGGCAGAAGGTTACAACTAATCATGTTTCAGCTGAAGCACTTTTATTACCGCACTTTTTATTCCTCATGAAACTCTACAATGAGACCGATGATGTGAAACAAAATTTTAATTTCACCAGCAACGCATTTCCACACATCACTTTCCAATGCTCAGTTCAATTTATGATATGAGTGTGTTCCTTCACCACTACTTTCTCTTCCTTAAGGAGCAATAAGGGGATTCATGAGTTTTATGTGCCTTATCATTGCTTCTGAAGTACATATTCTACCTTAATTCTTGAAAAGGAAATAAAATAAACTTTAAACTTCTCCAACGTGCAGAGTTATGATGTCCATGCATCTGAAACATATGAGAAAAAGTTGTTCCCATGATAACTGAATGCTAAAAAAAAAAAACCAATTAAAGAGCAGTCCATGTTGTGGCTATTTGTTGCCTTCATGCCAGATACTTACGAAAGTCATTGTAGAACTCACACAGAGACTTTGCGACCTGAAGTTGTGGGGTCCACTTGTATAAGTCAGGAAATGTCAGAGAATCTTTGGTCTGAAAGAAATCCACATTGTCAGACTTTAATCACTTGATCTCCAACAGGGAGGGGAAATACTGGAGTGCTCCCGCCAATACTAACCTGAAACAACAACTACTTACATTTGTGGGCCTGGACCATGGTAATGGTTCTCACTCCACAGAGGGAAAAATAAACGAATATAAATACGGCACAGACATGAGACTGCACACACAGAATTAAACCTTAAATTCTGCATAAAAGGGGAAGCTTCGATCCTCTCAAATTGCGCTGGATACATCGACCAGCTCAAATTGATGAAAACAATAAAGGGTTTCATAACCTTGACCTTCAACCAGGTGAACTCACGGATGCGCTTGATGGCAGTTCACACTAAAGATGTTGCGCGGTAAGGTGCGCACCACAAGGAAATTCACGGTGAAATTCTAGACTGGAATTAGCGGGATTTTAAGGAAATTTTTAGTTACTTTCAAAGCGTCGGACTGCTTCGTAGCAGAAAGAAGCTGTCGTTGTTGTTATTGTTGTTGGTGGGACTGAGTACCTTACCTCCAAAGCTGAGAGGTTGCGAAGGATATCACAGTCTACAAATATATCAAAAATCTCATATTCATGTAACAATGAATTTCATTTAAAATTTATTTATTTGTTTCACGCGGTACAGAATCCTGAGACAAGCTGTGGCAACATTCGTTTGATTTCAGCCTTCCGCATGTGCAGGTTGGTAGCGGCGTGACCGTTAGGCTTCCTGCGGCCCGGCCGGGGCCGTGACCTGTCTGGCTGACCTTGGCCTTGGCGTTCGGCACATAGCAACTCGTATTTCATCGCTATGTTCAGTTCATTCTTCATGGCAGTTTACGTTCCCATTTTGAAAGAAATGCGGAATTTTGCATCTTATCGTGTCGATGGATATTTGAATTTCCGGTCTATGCTGGTTGTAACGGACGCTCGGAGAGAGCTGGCAGGTAAGTGACATCCCGTCCCCATTTACGTGCCAATGTTACTTTGTCTTTCGTGTTACATTGAACAAACACCCATAATTTAATGCCGGCTGTAATTCATTGTTGAATTCGTTTAACTTCTACGCGGTACGCGGAATTCAAACTGTATTCAACCAACGGTCGTTTAGTGAGAGGTTATGGTTTTTCTTTCTTTTCTTGTTTTGTGAAGGTTCTAACCTATTTTGCATGTCTTTGAACAGCTCCCTGTGTTTCGAGGCTCATGTTTCCTGCAGTGCCACCTAGTCTCATCTTGGAATTCTTGGGAGTTTCAGACCAGCATCAAGTAAGTTGATATCACTTGGTCTGTTTGTTGTTAAAGCTTCAACTGTCTTTAACTGTGCGTCCGATAATACATTGTGTGTATGTCTTGCAGTTAGTGTGCCCTCATGGAAAGATTCTGGAGGAAAGAGAGTCGGAGCTGAATGATACGTTTGAACTTCCCGTCACCTCAACCAGGATAGTGCAGCCTCCGCCATATTCAGAAGTTAAGTACATGCCGTCGTCCTCTTTACCCTGTCGTAAAGCAAACCACACCCAATCGTTAGCAATGCTATGTCTGTTGTTGTTCATGTAAGATTTAACCGTGCCTCTTTTCACGCCTTTCAGTAGAGGTTAATGATAATTGTTTGCATGCTAATCTTGCTTTTTTAAACTGCTGCTCATTGCGAATTTGACTTGCCAGTGAATATTCTTGTTTCTGTGAACTGTTGTTTTGCGCATTCATTTTCTTACCAATGCTTTGAACTTCCCGTTTTCAGGAGTGCATACTTTGAGTTCTCTGAGTGATGTTCGTTTAGTACTTATCCGTTGTGGTGTTGTGCGTTTCTTTGCTGGAATTTAAATTGAAATATCATGGTTCCCTCTGAGTACCCTGTTTGCATTTTTGCCCTGAGTGTGTTTGCGTTTGGCGCTTTGATCTCATGAACAACTTGAGTGCATCCCCCTCTTTGTTTATTTTATGCCCTTTGCGTGCATGTATGTGTTTACTGTTCATTTGCTTTTTTCACTGTGTGCATTGCTTGTGTGCCTCTGTGCCCGATGTCCATTTTCATAATCATACTGTTTCTTGTGCTGGTGGGTATGTAACTAGGAATATTTGTCATGAATGTTTCTTGGTATGCCACCATTACTTGTCAATTGCATGGGTCTTTCTGTTTTCTGTAATGTTTTATGTCTGTCATTGACTTGTGTTTTTTCACTGCAATGTTTTAATGTCCATTTTGCTCATCACTTGCGTTGCATTTCCTAGTGCTGTTCTACATGTCCATGATATTTTCCTGATGGTGTCTGCATGTGAATTTTTCTGATTATTGGTGTTGTGTGTTCCTGAATCGAAAGTTTTTTGTCATCACTGCAATTGCTGCCATGCCTTTGAGAATGCTAATGTGTTACTCTACTTATCTTCTCACTCGTGTAAATTATAAGGCTAATGCCATAGTAAATTGATATCTTACGGTTGAAACCTCCTGCTGTGGTGAGTGAACAGGTCAAGTGAATCCTCCCCTTTGTTTATTTTATAAACTGTACTTGCATTGGAACCTTCTCTTACTGCGTGATAGTTAGTGCATGCTTGTTCAATCTCGCTTGCTCTTGTTGCATTACATTTCTTTGTATATGTATGTGTTTTCTTGTTCATGTGCTGTCTGATTTTTTGAAACGACTGGTTCCTTAATTATGCTGCCTGAATTATACATTTCATTTTGGTTTTTCTGTATGTGTTTTCTTGTTCATGTGCTGTCTGATTTTTTGAAACGACTGGTTCCTTAATTATGCTGCCTGAACTATACATTTCATTTTGGTTTTTCTGAAGTTAAATTGTCTTGCATGCATTGCAGTTGTCAATATGGCTTCATGTGGCAATGTTGATAGTGTGCTTTCCTTTACATTTTGTGCACTGTTTGTGTTGTCTCTGTACCCTGTACTCTGTGTCCATTTTTCATGTTGATCAATCATACTGCTTCTTGTGCTCTTGAGTTTTTGTTGTGACCGTTGCTCTTGGTATGCCATTTTTTTCTTCTTGTTATAATTGGTCTTTTGTTTTATGTTACATTCCATTTGTGTTGTTGACTTGTGTTTGTTCATTGCTATGTTTTCATGTCTGTTTGCGTACCACTTGACTTGCAGTGCCATTCTGTATATGCATGATAGTGCCAATGCTAGTGTGCTACTGACTATCCTATAACTCCTGTTAACTAAGACTGTGTCCTTGCTTTCAACATTGAAGAGTATTTGTTATTGTCTGGGTTGTGTTTTTTTGGCAGTATCATTTCTGTGTTCAAGTTATTTGTACATGGAGATTCTAGCTCTCCCCCTGTTTCTCCATTCTTTTTCCCCCTATGCAGGTGAGTAAACTTTTCTGACTCTCAGTTTAATGTTGAGGTAGACTACTTTGGATGAAACTCCGCTATCTTTCAATTCACATCTTAGCCAGTGGCAATTCAGAAGATACCAACTAATGTTTACATCCGGCCTTCTGTGTGTGGATACCTTGGTGCCTATGTTGTTGTTTTTTTGTGTGTTTTTTTTTTTTGGTGTATTTTCCCCTTCTTTTTTCTATTGCTCATATCATGCGTTGAATACCTTAGCTCTCTTTTGTGCATGTAATATTTCCAATGGTGAATTGTCAGTCTTGTGTCCACCGTAGTGTTGGTATCGTGATGGATGTACTTGTTTATTTCTGCTTGTGATTGTAAGAAATTTTCTTGGTGCTGTCATACACACAAAGTGTTTCTGATGTTGAGATTATGATTTATGGTACTATTCAATGTGATTTGTCTTGTTTCTTTTGTAAGCCTGTTGGGTTTGTGGGCTATCACCTCATCATATTAGTATGTGGCTGTCCTCCTCCATTAAGTGCCTCTTATTCAGTTACTTCTTCGCTAATTTATTTGCTCTCAACAGCTTTATTGTGTTTTTTTTTTTTTTTTTCTGATCTGTTTCTGTGTCTGATGGCCCCCTCTGTTATAAGTAGAGACTTATACATGTGAAGGTTGGTAGTGGAAAGTAGTCCCTACGCTGTAGTAGAAAGTAGTCCGTCCACAACCTGTTGGTATCCTTCCCTTCTGGAGAATAAAAGTGATAACAAGTGCTCTGAACTGCTCGGCTTTATTATTGAACATTTTACCCACTATACCTCAACGAGAGAATAGAACATGGCGCAGTCGTGGAGTTAAACCTGTGGACCTTATTTTGAACTAAAAGTGGAACGTTGACAGTGCCGGTGCAGTAAGAAAAGTGACAGAGAAAGTGAGGCCTTGACCTAGTCCTTTGTGTGTGGGCGTACCAACAATGGCGCAGGCAGCAAAGCCGGGGCCAGTGGCCTTGAAGAGTGGGAATATTGCGGCCGAGTGGGCGCATTTCAAACAGAAGTTTGAGATCTTCTTGGTTGCCTCACAACAACAGAATGCATCGTCAGCAGTAAAATGGGCTCTCTTGCTGGGAGAGGCAGGAAATGATGCATTGGAAGTATACAACAGCTTCAAGGACAAGCTGGTTGAAACAAAAGAGGTGACGGCCGACGATGGAACAGTGACGGTGGAGAAGCAAGACTTATCCCAAAATTATGAGCGAGTGCTGCAGGAATTTGATGCATATGCGGCGGAAAAGAAAAGCTTAACTGGTTGCCGGGAAGTTTTCAATGCCCGAGATCAGAAAGGAGGGGAAGCCTTTGCAAACTGGCTCACTGATCTTAAAAATCTCATCAAACATTGTGAGTACGGGCCGATCGAAGACAGTATGCTGAAAGATCGCATCGTGTGGGGTGTGCATGATAAGCGCCTCAAGGAGACACTGCGGTCCAAGCCGAATTTGTCTCTACAAGAAGTCGTCGATGTGTGCAAAGCCATTGAAAGCACGACAAAAACAACAAGTGGCGCAGCAGAAGAAGTGCAAGTAGATGCCTTGCGCCTCTACAACAGCCAGCCGCTCCGCGGTGGAAAAAAGTCCCGAGGCCGTGGAGGGGGTAAAGCTGGGCGTGGCTTCAGACTCCAGGCTCAGGCGTTCAAGCCGTATCGAGGAGGCGGTGGCCAGCCGTATCGAGGAGGCGGTGGCCAGGGACGCGGCCGTGGGTCGTCTGCTGCCCGAGGACGAGGACGACAATTTCCACAACAGTTCTCCGAGGAATATAAATGCCGCAAGTGTGGGCGATGGCATAGAGCTTTTAATTGCCCGGCCCATGGAAAGCAGTGCCGTGCTTGCGGAGGTATGGACCATTTTGAGATTCGCCACAGTCAAAATGGCAATGGAAATGGAAATGGTGGAAAAGGGAACCATAACCCAAACGTCAAAACAGTTGAGACTGTTGATATGGAGGGTAAGTCAAAGGAAAGTGAGAGTGCTACTAGAAATGAAACTAATGTTGAATCTACTTCTTGTGAATATATTCTTGATGCCTGGTGCATCGAAATTGTTAACCCCTATGTTTCTGTTGAGATGATTTCAGTGGAGCAGTCATCTAAAATTGCAACAGGTGGGAATGTCATTAGTAATGGAGAAAGTACAAGACCCAGAAAGGAGTACACAGAAGTACTGAGACTGGGTGGATCTCACTTTGTGAAGTTTAAGCTAGACCCCGGGTCTGAGGCTAATATTCTGCCAGTGAAGGTGTTCTCGTTGCTTAACACCCAAGGAAATATTAAAGTACTTCCTACAAGTATCATGATGAAGGCATATGGTAATGTAGTGACTGCAGCAGCAGGTAAAATTGAAATACTTGTAGAAACAAAATTCGGCAGTAAAATAGAAAAGTGTGAATTCTTACTGTCAAGTGTAGAAGACAGGCCAATACTAGGTATTGAGGCTTGTGAGATGTTGGACCTAGTCAAAAGGGTCGTACATCCAACAGATGTAAATTCCGTAGAATTTACAACTGCTACATTGCCAGAGTCCAAAGAGAAATTTGTGGAGAAATATAAGGATGTCTTTACGGGTCTTGGTGAGTTTAAGCAAACCGTTAAAATAATGGTTGACCCAAATGTACAGCCAGGGGCATGTCCGTCTCGCAGATATAATTTCTCAATTAGTGCAAGACTCAAGGGTAAGTTGGATGAACTTGTCAAGCGAGATATAATTGCTAAAGTGACTGGAGTAATGCCCAAGTTTGTGAGTAACTTGGTAGTGAGAGAGAAAAGTGATGGAGACCTGAGGTTATGTTTGGATCCTGAAATCCTAAACAAGGCTATAGTCAGACAAAAATATACCATCCCAGTAATGGATGAATTGGTGTGCCAAATTAGTGGTAAGAGAATCTTCAGTGTTTTGGACCTGAAAGAAGGATTCTGGCATGCAACTCTTGATGAAGAGTCAAGTCTCCTGTGCTCTTTCTCAACACCTCATGGTATGTATAGATTTAAAAAGATGCCATTTGGAATTAGTTGTGCTCCAGAAATATTTCAATATCTCGTTGATCAAGCATTCAGTGGAACGGGAGCTATTCTGTATTTTGATGATTGCCTGGTTGCTGGTAAGGATCATGAGGAACATGACAAAATCATGAAAGCATTGATGCTTAAAAGTAGAGAAGAAAATATTAAATTCAATCCAAACAAGATCCAGTACAGAAAACCAGAAGTGAAATTTTTGGGTCATTTGTGGTCTCATAATCAGATCAAGGTTGATCCTGAACGGGTGAGAGCCATTACAGCAATAAAAGAACCCAAAACAAAGAAACAGTTACAGAAAGCTCTGCAAACTTTTAACTTTCTGAGGAAGTTTATTCCTCAAATGGGAGAGATAGCAGCTCCATTGTATGCCTTATTGTCAGATAAGGTTTATTTCCAGTGGTTGAAAGTGCATGCTGAGGCATTTCAAAAATTGAAAGATCTGATCTGTGAAGCACCAGCTTTGGCTACTTTTGACCCTAAAAAACCAATAGTGGTTCAGGCCGATGCAAGTCAGTCAGGACTTGGTGCTACTCTACTGCAATTAAAACAACCCGTAGCCTTTGCTTCACGAATCCTCACTGTAAGTGAAAAGAATTATGCACAAATAGAGAAGGAGATGCTGGCATTGGTGTATGCAGCATACAAGTTTGAAACTTATATTTATGGAATGCCTGATGTGACATTTCAAACAGATCATCAACCACTTGTTTCGGTTTTTAAGAAACCAATGCACAAAATTACCAACAATAGGTTGAAAAAGTTGAGGTTGAAATTAATGAAATTTAACCTTACTGTGGTTTATTTGCCTGGTAAATACATGTATATTGCAGATATACTTTCTCGACAGTCCCTGGATGATCCGGTTGCAGATGATCCAGAAATGGTCGAAATAGTACATGAAGTAACTTGCCATTTACCGATTTCTCCCCAGATCCAGGATGATCTAAGGAAGGAGACAATCACTGATGCTGGGTTGAGTGCGGTCATATCTTGTTATCAGATAGGTTGGCCAAATGATAGACAAATGGTAGTGCCTGAGGCTCGACCATATTGGCAGGTACGTCATGACTTATTTGTTGAGGATGGCTTAGTAATTTTGGAGGATAGAGTTGTAGTTCCAGTGAAACTGAGAACTAAAGTATTGGATAGCCTTCATAAAGCTCATCTGGGAATTGAGAAAACTAAGGCTAGAGCTAGGCAGGCAGTGTACTGGCCTGGGCTCTCCAATGACATAGTACAGTTAATCTCTAAATGTAGAACTTGTGAAAGACATAGTTCTAAAAATTACAAGGAGCCTCTCATTCCTCATAAAATTCCTGAACTGAGGTTTCAGAAAGTAAGTGCTGATATTCTGGACTTAGATGGAAATAGTTATCTTGTAGTAGAAGATAACCTGTCCAAATGGTTGGAAATTAAGAAACTCAGTGCTAAATCTAGCAAATGTGTGATAACTGCCCTGAAGTCCATTTTCTTTACTCATGGCAATCCTGAAATTATTTATGGTGATAATAATCCACTCAATTCCTTTGAGTGCCATGAGTTTGCAAGGCAGATTGGTAGCAAAATTGTGACTAGCTCACCTGAATATGCCCGTAGTAATGGACTTGCAGAGAAGGGAGTTCATATTGCTAAGAACATGCTGAAAAAGTGCCAGGAAACTAAAACGGATTTCCAAGATGCCTTGAGAGAGTACAACAATACTCCGTTGACAGGAATGGCATTTTCCCCATCCCAAATACTAATGAGTCGACTGTGTAGAACAAGTGTACCAGTACTCAGAAACCGGCTTCAGCCTAAAGTTGTCAATGTGAGACCTGTGTTGAAAAGGCTGCAGGGGAAAATAAAGGCACAGCATGATCTGCATGCTAGGAGAAAGCCTGTGAAGTTCCAGCAGGGAGACAATGTAGTGATAAGGAAAGGAAATCAGTGGCAGAAAGGTGTCATTGAGGCAAAGCATTCTGCTCCAAGATCATACATTGTAAAACAATTAGGTGGAAGTGGTAAATCCTTGAGAAGGAATACATATCACCTAAAACATTCAATTACATCTCCTGATGAGCATGATGATTTTATTAGACCCTATGACATTGAAGGGCTAATCGCTCCTGCTGAAATTGATCGTACAGAAACCCCGAGGGTTGAACCTGAGGTGCAGAGTCAGGTAAAAACTGTTCCTAATCTGAATCCGATTGTATTGCTTTCCAGGTTAGAAATGAGTACCAGTACCAGTACAAGAGTTGATAAAGCTGGTAAAATTACAAGACTGGGAAGGATTGTGAGAAAGCCTTTGAAATATGATTAAGACTAATTATTGTCCAAAGAAATAACCAAATGAGTTTTGTATTTTCAGAGCTAAAACATAAGTATTATTACTATGTGCCAAATATTAGGTGCTAAATAAATATTTGAACTGAATAATTGTATTGAAGTGCCAACTTTGAATTTTTAATATTAAGTCTTGTGTGCCAAAGTATTTACTTTGAATTGATGTGTAAAACCAAAGACTTATGGCTTGTACTTATGTTTCAATAATTTTGTATTGCAAAATAAAGCAAGTTTATTTTGACTCGAAGGGGGAGGTGTTATAAGTAGAGACTTATACATGTGAAGGTTGGTAGTGGAAAGTAGTCCCTACGCTGTAGTAGAAAGTAGTCCGTCCACAACCTGTTGGTATCCTTCCCTTCTGGAGAATAAAAGTGATAACAAGTGCTCTGAACTGCTCGGCTTTATTATTGAACATTTTACCCACTATACCTCAACGAGAGAATAGAACATTTCAGGAATGCGGATCTTTGTTCAACTCCCCTTCTCCTCATCAGTTCGAAGACATGGGCAGGACCACGACACCAACAGCCTGGCCTCAGACTGAAATGTTGAAATGGTCAGTCAATGATTATCATTTTTTGTTTTTTCCCCCACTCTACAGAGAGTGTTGAACTGGTCTTACTACTTAGTCTGTACCTTATGAAGTGAAGGTTCAGTCACATAACTGCGATTATTTTCAATGTCCTACCTGTTTGTGCTGATCCTGTGACTTAGAGCATGGGCATGATTTTGCCTTTAATTTAACTAAATCATTGTTATGTTTTGTGTAAATATATATATGGCTCTAATGGCCCTATTGTCATGCCAACAAACGGTCAAGTTATATTATTCTTTCATACTCAAATATTCATGTGAAACTTTGATTTTACAATGAACGCGAGACTTAATGTAATGTCCATCGCTTAGGTTTGACTCCGGTGCCTGTTGTACTCTGTTGCGGATCATAACTTGGTATCTATATATGTTTTCACTTTCTTATAAATAGTCTGCGTAAATTAATTTACACCCTGGATTTAGCCGGTGTGTCTAGGTAATAAATTCCCATCGGGTTCAACCGCTTGTGTTATATATCAAGTTTTGAATCTGACTTGTTGTGAAGTCCATCTCAGCTTTGCGCTTCATGACTTCAGCTTGCAGTGGACAACTCTTGTTATCAACATTTCTCTGTCAGTTCATTTTTTATAAGCATATTGGTGTATATTTATATGGTTACTCATACATGTACTCCTGCTATAATAAATCCCTTGTAATTATACCTCAACTTTAAAATCGATTTATGTTCTCATTTTTTTCTGACTTTGTCGTATTTGATCTTGTAAGTCGTTAACAAATAAACTGGAATTGACTGCTTGCCTTCAGTAATTACATTCATCCTTTCTGTCATGCCTTTTATTCCCGCTCACAACAAGTGATGTGCCACAGTTTGTTTTTGGGTGCAAGTCAGCAAAGTAGTTACTCTTGCGACATGCACAAGGAAAATATTAAACAAAAGCAGCTCCAACTTGCTGAAAAGAAATAATTATTACACACAAACATGCTATGCCATGTTTGTACATAAGAAAAATGAATTAACACATCTCCACCAGACAATTTTTAATTACCTCCACACATCTGTTTGATGTGCATTATTGAAGAAAAGATAATGTCACGCAAGAGCACTCATCGTTCGAGTGGAAGTGAACGGTGCCAAAACACGTGATGACAAAAATCTGGCACAGCCCCTGTGTATCACAGCGTAGGCAACCAATCGGACACTGAAACAGTTCAGGTTGCCTTCCTACAGCTGTACAGGCGGCAAGACGATATTTTAAAGGAGCAGGGTGTGTCTGGTGTTTTCGGGACGGGTTTAAAGCTCATAATCACAGCAAAGTCAGGATCAGGTGGGATCTAAAGTACTTTTATTGAACACCTCCGTCCGCTTCATGGCGGTCTCGGCGGCGCAGACTGGCTGTCACGGTGGTGCTCACGTGGCTGGGAGCCCTGCCGCCCTCCCCGCCCTGTCGGTGGGGGTGGTCCGCTCCATGGCCTCTGGTCTGGCGGTGGCTGGCGGTGACGCTGGACGGGTGAGGTCCGCCGGCCGCACGCTCGCACCCGAGTCCGAGTCCGTCCGTGTGCAGGCCAAGGTGGGCCAACGGGCCAAGGCGTCATAGTGCATTCGCTGCAGGCGTGCACCTCCTTCACAGTCGTTGTCGCGCAAAGGGAGGGGGAAATGGGAGGAGGGGGGGGGGGAGAAGGGGACAGGGAGTGCGACGGGCGACGATATCCTCGCCGACCTGAAACAGAATCGAATTTCTAGAGATTAACAGAAGGATACTTGTAGCGGCCTGCACTTCCACCGTCACTATCGGCTCAGTATACAGCATCGCTGAGCGTCAACAAACATAACTAAACTAAACATCAACAAAAAAGAGCGAATGCGAAGCGAAGTGATAGTATTTGAACCCGATACCACTTAAAACGCCGCTTTAAGTTCTCGGGTTCAAATACCGCACTGCATCACACCATCCCCGCTCGTCCCTCTTTACCCCTTAACAATCGCAGCGAATCAACACTGTCAAATGCTTGCAAAGAAAATTCTTTGCAAGCTTGCAAAGCATTGTGGTTGTTTGTATTGCGAAGAATTTGTTTGCAATACGAAGAATTTCTTTGCAAGCTTACAAAGCTCTTACAAATAATTTGTTTGTAATGCGAAGAAAATCTTCTAAGGCTTGCAAAGAATTAGTTTGTATTACAATGCCGTAATATTCTTCGCAAGCTACGAAGAAAATAGTTTGTAATACGAACAGTTTCTTCGCAAGGTTTTGACAGTGAACGAGGAATGATAAAGTGCGTAGCGTCAGCGGCGTTTAGCGTCAAGATGAACACTCGTGGGGACGTACTCACCGGCCGAACTTTCTCAACGGTCGAACATCGATGATCGGAATCAATGTCATCAGGAAAATAACGCAGGCTGCTGTGGTGAACACATCACGAATCGGAGGGAGTCTTCATATAAAATTATTTGCTGCATTCTCGTATCACAACGGTAGTATTAAAGATACCGACGAGGTCAAACCAAGGGTGAAACGGTATATCGCTGCTGCATTTGCTCGGAGACAGTGGCGGATTTCAGGGGGAGGGGGGGTGGCCAATCCCTCTTTTGCCCCCCTCCCACCTCCTTCCCCTCGGCGCCGGAAATGCAGGCAACCGGCATAACTTTTCCGCCTGTAAGTAGGCAAAAAACGGGACATTGCTTCGCCCCCCCCCCCCCCTCCCTGGAGCCGCTCCTACATCCGCTACTGCTCGGAAGACTCCAGACACCATCGCTAGCGGGGTCTTGGACCGCGCCAGGTTCTAGACAGGTACATCGGATCCAGCTTAGGAAGGTCAGGCAGGCGGGCGAAGGCAGCCGGCAGCCAGATGCGACACCTCTCCTTTGCGGGTCGAAAGCAGGCGGCAAGACGCGACAAGCGATCAACCGCACCACGAACGCCGTTGCGGCAGTGGGTAGGCCGTCCCGCACAACACGACCGTCCTCCGGGACTGCCTATCTCCAGGCGGTGAGCGCACACGTAATCTGACCGGTCGGAGCAAAAATGGCGCCTGCTGGGTAGGCAACCGTCGACTTCTGCACGCACGCGTGTCCTGCGGGATGGCCTACTCTAGCATTCGTAGGCGCTCGGCGGCACCGTTCGCGGTCCAAACGTAAGAAGAGATACGGAGGGTATCGACATCGGCCCCTCGCGACCGGACACCCGGCCGCGAGGGGAAGCCGCTGCCGGCGGAGCGGCAGACGTGTCTTGGCCCCCTTCCGTGTCACACCGTATTAGATATTCGCGAAAGAAGTAAGTGCTTGGTGGTCACCAACTATTCCACTAAACCTTGATTCCTTATTCAAAGAATCCTCCCATCGGGGTTACATTCAGCCGCAACGGCGTTTTACTCAACAAGAGTAAGGACTCGTTGGTCACAGATCACTCTGGGAAAGCGCAGTTGCGACTTTCTGTTACAATTAAAACTGTAAATTTGGAGCAAGACTTTGTTTTGCGCCCTGCCATTTCAAAACGACCAATTTAGAAATGGCCCTTTGATTGCAAAATGGCTTAAATCAACAGAACAGGCATGGAGAACGCTTTAGCTCCAAGGACAGACTCGTTCTTTGATTTTTGAGGGAAAATGAGGCTTTTGAGATTTTTATAATTCACTGTACTTGGTTCTCAAATTTAAAAACAATTTTTAAAATCAGTATTTGTGAATTTTTTTAAGTCTGTGTGTTGACTAAGCCACTGATCTCCAAGCCCTGGAGAGCACGCGAAAAGTGATTGTTGACTGCGAGCGACGGCTGGTCCCAAGACAAACTGTCACCGATCTGCGGTCTCCAAAAACGAGTATCTGTTTTTTTGTTTTTCAGAAATCTGTTAAGTCACTTTTGAAACTATATCGATGCGCAACCAAAACGCCCCTAAAACAGAATTGCTCGGTTACGCAGTTTTCGAGATGAATAGGGGTCTTTACTGACAGGGCGAGCGCAATATACTCGTTCTTTTGTGCTTCTACGCCATAGTAGTAGTATAGGAATCAAAAAACGAGTAAAAACGGCTGAATCGTTCATGGCAAAAAGCTGTTCCAAAGTGGCTCCAACCATTCAAAAATGCCCAGTGAAAAAAAAAACAAAAAAACCATTAAAGTGGGCCCAAGGTGCCTCAGGGGATTGATAACCATGGAAGGGATGTCCCACAGGACTATTTTGCCGCTTCTCATGCGGAAGGTGAACCTCACGAGTGCTAGTTCCCATGGGTCATCCCTTGAGGTTCCATGGGGCTTTTTCGAGGCTTTGACGGGACTTAAACTCAGTCCTTGGGTTCAGTACACTGTTTTTTTAAAAAAAAACTAGCCTGATAATTCAGTAATACTGGTCTGAAGGTTTTACACAGACTAATAGTCATAGATGAGGTTCAGATATTGTAATGTCAGGCTCAGAACTGGAATAAGACCAAAGGCTGCTGGAACCAGAAGTGATTTATTGGCAAGTACCTCAGCTCTAGCTCTGGCTCCAAGCGCGGACAGACAGCGACTGGTACTCCAGTCGAATGGTGTTTTGACCTAGACAAAATTCCGAACAGCACCAAACTTTGGGGATCGGTAGGGGCATATGTCAGGAGTCCTCATGCCAAAGTCCCAAAGAATTCCACCGTGCACATCGGAGATATCGGCGTTCAAAGTCCGCCATTTTGGATTTTGGGGCTTAAATGGTTTTTTGCGTCTCACGTCCGAATTGTTTGGCTTAGAGAGTCGCGCGGGGGCTCAAATTACTCGGAAGGCTCTATGCTACAAAATCCGTGTCTTGGTTTCTAGATTTTTTTTTGAAAAAAGTGCCAAAAAAAATAACACAAAGTGAAAATTTCGAATTTCGAAAAGTGACACCGACTTTTGGGTCGATTTTTCTCCGTTCCTGGCAGGAATTCGCCAAAAAGTATATCTCAGGATCGTGTAGGCTAGAGAATTACGAACAGTTTGGTATGTGAACGGACGCTCTGCGATAAAAATTGACCGACTTAGAGCGTGGCGACCGCAGCGCCGTCACTCCGCCGAGCGCGCGGCGGCTGGGCACGCCGGGCCGTTCTGTAGCTTCTGTAGTCCCCGCGGTTCGGACGAGATAGCCGAAAAAAACTGCATATTAAGATACAAGCATGAAATTTTGTGGAGATGTTCCTAAAACCCAATAGAAAAAAATGGCTCGACGACTTTTCTGAAATCTTCGGTACGAGTCGAGATATTGAACACTTTTGAACACCTATATTTTAACTACGGGCCCCTTGTTGGGCCTTGGTTGCACGGCAGTGCAAGTGCCACTGTTAGAGGACTCTGGCAGAGATGTTGGCGCGAGATGAGCTTGTGAGCTCCGATGGACTCTAAATACTACAATAAACAGTGGTCTGAATTGTCTGGTCTTCAAATTAAGAACAATGATTCTAAATTACCATGGGAAAACGAAACCATGGGATCCAACTTCCCATGGTATATCTCTGATGGGGTTCCCATGGGAAAGCTGTTTTTTTTTTCTTCCAGAAGTAGGATTCGAACCACCAACCTATCATTTAGGTTTCCGACTCCCTACCAACTCCGATATTGAGCCACTTGTATATATACCATGCGCTGAACAGTGTACTTGTATTTATCATGGGACATCACCGATTCCCATGGGAACACCATGGAATTGTCCTATGGTGAATCCTATTCCCATGGTAGAGACCCCCATGGCATAACGGATCATGGCTTTTTTGGACTGGGTCGTACGAGTTAGTCTGAATTAGATTTGGGGGAAAGTTAATATATAATGAGGATTTACAAACAGTCCGATATCCAGACTGTATCCAGTCCTTGATGTGAACCACAGATAAATCCGTTTTCTGGGTTCGAACCTTGGGAGCTTTGAACACGGGACCTCTCGCTTCAGAGCGCTTGAGAGTCCGACCTCCTAGCCCACACGGCTACGGCTGCCTCCAGCACGGCTCAGACGGAAAGCCCACAGCCCCCCACAGCCGACTTAATTTACGTAACATCTGTCTGAATTGATATTCAGACCAATACCGTCATGGCTTTCCACTGAGTATCATGGCGACCCCATGGGACAGTCTCATGGTTAGGCGCCTGGAAGGCAGACTGCATACTGACATGCATGTGCAATGTCTGCCTACCCTTCAGGCGCTTAGTGTGTTTTTAATTTTTTTTTACGTAGGGTGTGGTCTATTGGTGATCAAAGTAGCTGGATAGAATTTCATGGGTGTAGGAACGTTTTGAAGTCCGGAGGGGGGGGGCATATTCCATGGGCTCGACGCCCCCCCCCCTCCCCCTCCCCCCCTCCCCGTTTTTTCGAAAACTGACGGAAATGATAGAAACTTTTCTTGGAAAAGGCAAAAATATAATAAAAATGCGCACGTAGATCGATGTTGATCGCCGTTTGGTTTTACAGTGTACGCTCTATAGAGCTATAGCCACAGTAGTGAAGTTGTTTCGCTGTCTGACACGCTTTTTTTGTAGTGGTGTATGATAAGCAGCCTGTAGATGTGTTTTCCGTTTGACACTCGCACCAGCAATTTACCTCTACGATGTAGGAGTAATTTGTGTAGAGGTAAAATAACACTGCAATCGGTAGAGGTACATTTGTAGAGGTGTGTGTGTAGCGGTATATTTCAATCTTATTTGTAGACGTTCATGTCGTAGAAGTAAACATGCACACGTAATGTGTAGAAGTAAAGTATGTTCCGACTGACATTTCCTCTAAATGCTGTTAGAGGGATTTCTGGTAGAGGAACTAGGCCGCGCCCGGACATGATGATTGGACATGATGACTGGACATATGACTGGACCCTATGATTGGAAATATGACTGGACATATGACTGAAAATATAAGTTTCAATTTTGACCGGACATATGACTGGACATATGACTGATAATATAAGTTTAAATTTTGACCGGACATATGACTGGACATTATGACAGGACATATGATTGGACATTATGACCGGACATAGTTTGAATCATGACCGGACAGACGAACCTGACGAACGGACAAAGAAATCTTTCGTCGCTGATAGCGCTCCGCCTCGCGGCTCGCTAACGCTCGCTCGCTCGCTCCGCGAAATATTCCAGATTGGCCGAAGATACACATTACGACGTTTACTTTGAGATTTTAGGAGGTTTGAAACTCGCTGGGCTCTCAGACCGTACGGATCGCATATTTAGTGGTGAAAGGCATTTGTCCCATTGTGCCCCGCTATGGGGCACTATGGGACACCGTCTGTACACAATGGGACACCTCATTATTTACCCTTGTAGAACAAGTGTGCAGGATATAACGAAAAGACTGACCACCAGGAACAGTTAAAATAATAAAAAAAAAATTGAATTAAAATAAAAAGTTATCTCATGCTTTTGGTTACGTATTAAAAGATTTTTTGCAGAGCCTGTCATTTAGTTGACCTAGAGCGTTAAAATTTTGAGGAGGCATGTGGCATGTCCCACGGGTCCTTCTCGAAGGCCCCAAAACCGCAACTTGTTGATTTATTCTAAGGGGTTGAACCCTTATATGGGACATTGTCGAAAATCGCCGTGAAGGGGATCATTAAAACTCATTTGTAGAAAGAAAGTTGGGAAAATTACAGTCAGTGTGGCAGCATAGGTGCTTAAAACTCCCAAATCTTGAGTTTCAACCATCTCTGACCATCCCTTCATATTGGAGGGGGTGAGGGGGTATTTTGTAATTTAGGAGTAGAACGGTTCCAAAATTGATCGGCAGCGCTAGCGGTGGACGCTGGGGTTCCGATAATGACCGCCGCGACTTAGATCAACCTCATAAAAGTGCCAAAAATCCGAAAAAAACTGAAAAAAAATAGACACTTTTTAAAGATCTCTTCTTGCTTTTCTTTAATTTCTCCTGATAGGGGTAGGAAGGCGCAGACATGGCTCCTTAAAATTTGAACGCTCCAGGTCGACTTTGAACGAAATGACAGGCCCTGCAAATAGTGGGCCGCTAAACAAGACTCCAATGCATCCATGTGAAAGTGAGAGATTATTATATATGTGTTCAGACTTCCCACATTTAGTAAAAAGAATGAAAGCAAGAATTCTCCCCAATGAGAAAGGTGTAGCTCGAGATGTAAGTCCTCTATTTCTCAACTCTCTTTGAAAACTTCTAGAAAAAAAGAAATTTTTTTGAACCTTTTTTCTTCCTCATTTTTTTGCAGCTCAAGACTCCTGATGGTGTGGTGAAATTTTCCCACTGGGTTGCTGTCTATGAGGCTCACAAGGAATATTTGATTCAAGTATGTCCAGAATTAACGAGAGACCATTTGTACCCTCATAACTACCAGACTATGAATGTTGGCATGTCATTTTCTGTAAGTAATTTACCATTCAAAATTATTTTTGCCCTGCATGCAAAAATGCACTAATGTGGTCAATATTCTTTCCAGTTTTTTAGCAAAGCGGTAGCTGATGCAATGGAACATTTCAGAGATGAGGGCATACCTGGTCTTAGAGATTGTGATGCCACCGTCAAATTTATCAGGCGAGTCAATGATCTGATAGATGCTATGAATGCTAACTCTCCCAAGACAAGCATTAGGAAAGAAACTGCATCTGGAAAAGAAAATAATGACTCATCAGTACAAGAACAAGATGATGATCCAGTTGTTCTCACTACAAGACAAGACCATATGGACAAACCAACTGAAACTAAAAAATCAAACTTCAAAGATCAAAAAAATGCCAGGATGGTACGTTTTTTTTCTGGTTTTTTTTTTTTGTCCTGTCTTTGTACAGTTAAAATTGGGTGCTTAACCTTCTTTTACTTTCAGATTATCAGTGCTTTTCTTGAATACATAAATAAGTGGCATGAAGTTCCAGGAACACAAGCCCAGAAGCTTCCACATCAAACTCAGTTTGGTCTTTATGTCACTCTTAACAGTGCTCTCCAAGTGGCTGATTATTTGATAGACAAAGTTGGATTTGAATATGTGATGACATCTAGAATGAATGAGGTATAAAAAAGGCAAAAGTAAGAATGTGGACTTCTTTAGAATTCATTTTTTTTTTAATGTTATTTTCCATGTACAGCATTTCTTTGGATCAGTGAGGCAAGCCTGCGGATGTGGTTCTCACCCTGATCCGCTCCAGTTCATCCAAGTGTACCGCCTCCTGTCTGTTGCTTCCCTTGTCAAGCCGCCTCGTGGAAGTAATGTGACAGGAGAGGAGATGTTAAAAGCACTATTGAATACATCCGACATCTTATCTGAAAAGGAGAAAGAGAGACAAATAGAGTTTGAGAAAGAGTTAGATGAGCTTCTGGACAATGGAGTGCCCGTTGACTCAGTTGATATTCTTTTTGATGAATCATATAATTCCAAAGCATTCATTGATGAGAAGACTCTCAGAATGTTTTGTGGCTATGTGGCAAGAAAAGCCAGAAGATCAACCGTTGCCAAGACTTGTGATCAGTGTTTTATAAAATTACAAGCAGCAAAAAACAATAATAATGAATCAGATTCCCTTACAGACAGAAGAAGTGAAGGTTATCTTCTGAAACCATCTGATGAGTTGTTTAAACTAGTATATGATTTGGAAGATGTCACTTGCCGAACACTGCAATCCACTCAGTTTCACAACAATATTCTTTGTGAGGGTTAGTATTCCACTTACTTTGATTTGAACATCCATATCCATCCTTCATGTTGTTATCCAGTTCAAGATTTTAATTTGAGTGTCACTTCATATTTTGCAGTGCTTGAGAATGCAAAAATATACACGTATGATGAGGTTGGCTGCACAAAAGAGAGCTCAGCAAAAATATTGTGAGATTTTACCTTACCACAAGAATGATTTTTGCTTGCAAGCAATTCAATAAGGAAAGGAATGAAGATGCTGACAAGAGAAGTAGACTGAAGTCATTAATTAAGACTTACCAAGTGATGTCATCTCAAAAATAAGATTATGCAGAATTTTTTTCTCTTCCTTGTGGTTCTTTTAGTTGAATTTTTGTTTTAGAATTGTTATAGTAATGAACACTTTGATTTAATCCTGTAAGAGCACACACATTATCACAACGCAAACAGACCTACTGCAGTAACTTCAATAATATTTTATACACGCACACTTACCTTCACACAAAAATCTTTCATGACCTATATTTTGTGCCATAATATTATTGAGTTTTATTTTGAAAGAAATAAATATACTACATATCAACATACCCTGATACAGCTGATGTCACCAGTGTTTTCCTTTGGCGTTAAAGCCAATTGACTCGACAGCACTCATCTCGGCATTTGCTGATTATGCTTATGTCTTAAAATACTGTCTGCGACATATGTGAAACATATTTAATGTCCCATTTAAAGAGCACCGCACAAAATGGTAAAAGACGAAAGTCCCGACAGACGTGCGATGCGTGCGATCAGCTGTCTGGCTCGAATATATAGAGGTCTTGTCTGAGGCCTCACGACTCGACCACTCGGCTCGGCCGTGCCGTCGCAACGGAGAAGTCCGGTGTACTTATACTTTTCCGGCTGGTACTCGTTGTAGGTGTGTCGGATCGAAATAAACGGGGTACTGTCGGATAGCCTGAACCTTCATCTGCAAGTGAATCGCTTACACCCACCATCTTAAGTTGAAAACGAAGGCAGCAGGGGTGAAAAACGGCGGCCGCGTCACCAAACCGCCGTCCCGGGAGCTGGTTATGTCGCTCCAGATCGGCTTGGGTGATCGGAAAAAAATTAAAAAAATCACCAATCGATAGCTAAGACCTTTCTCTACAATCGGCTCGCTTACACCCCGCATCTAAATTCAAAACTAAAGGAGCTAGATGCGAATAACCACGCCGCGCCCATAAGCCGCCGTGCGCCAGCCGGACTCTCAGCCTGGGAGGTAGGCACCTGCCGCCTGGGCTAAACGGGACCTGATTCGGAGCGCGCTCGGCGTCCAGGCGGCGGCTGGAGTGCCGCCACCGTTCTTTAATCCACCTTGGCTAAGACATTCTCGCCGCAAAGATTAAATTGCGGGGGCCTACGGCCCCCCGCAAAGGCCGCCGGCAGGCCAAGCTGGCCTAGGCCCCCTGTCGAACCGAGGTGCCGGTGGAGCGCAGCGAAACTGGCACCGAGGTTTAACGGGAGGGACGGGCCAGCTTGTTATCTATCGACTGCCGTGCCGCAGATTGCGTTCCCATGACCCTGGAGGTTCGAAACGGTTGAATTTGGCTACATAGTTTTGTGAATCAGCTGTTTTTTTTTTTTTGTTTTTTTTTGCGGGTGGGGGGGGGGGGGCATGTGTTGTCGGAATGTGTGGATTGTGGTACTTAAAACTAAAAGGTATGTGTGAGTATGTCTTGGACTGTGTCAGAATCGTTTGGAATGTACTAGATCCTGGACTGCGTGGTTCGGGAATGAGATTTTTGGAGAGAGGTCTGTGGGCGTACACGAATTTTCGAGAGTGCTTGACCCCTCGAGCTGGAGCCAGAAGCCTATCCTACCGCAGGCCGGTCTTAATTTATGGTGCATGTTTTCTGAAAACAGAACTTCTTACAGGTGATACAGATAAAGGATGTCGGACGCGCTGTTGCGTCAACCTTAGACATTAAAAAGGGGGCATTTGTGCTCGAGTACAAGGGACAGCTCATATCTGCTCGAGATGGAGAGAAGAGAGAGAGATCGCATGAAGGGCAACATTCGTATCTTTAGTTTTTCAATTTCAAAAATCGCCGTTATTGGTAAGAGGACATTACGCGTTTGAATACACCGAGTTAGGTTTCGTTCCTTTTAAAGTGCTCTGTCTTTATTGTGTGTTTGTGTGACAGTATCGATGCTACCAAAGAAACTGTTTTTAAAGGCCGCTTGATTAACCATTCGAGGAAAGGCAACCTCAGTTGAAAGGTAGTTGAAATAGAGAAGAAGCCGAGGTTGTGCTTTTTCGCAGCTCAAGACATCCCCAAGGGAACAGAGTTAACCTACGATTACGGGGAATACCGGCCCCGGGCCGTGAAGGAGCACCCCTGGTTGAACGGGAGCCATTCAGGTACGCTGTCCCGCACTTTGGCCACACGTGAATGCCGTGTGCACGTTTATAGTACTAACACAATGTTATGCTGCTCGAATTCCCCCACTGCAGCCAAATCAATCATCGCGGCGCGTTTCGTTTGTTATGCAGGTGCAGACAAGGCTTCTGGGACCACAAATATGGTGCACGCACTGTCAACATCTTTGGTCGACGAATGCAGTGCACCGACTTCCATGCCTGCCAACTCTGGACGATCTGGTCGGGGAGCTGCATGCGGCCGGCTACTCTACTAGCCGCAGCGCCACGTACTTGCGCGAGAGTCTTGTCTCTGTTACCCCATGGAATCGTACTGAGGAGGAATCTGATGCCTCATTCGATAAATTCGTCCAACTTTTCAGTGGAGGTTGTGATGCCGATTTAAATCCCTTCTTAACAGGAATTGGTAAGTTGTTTTTTTTTTTTGGAACATCATTACTTTATGCTTAATGCACAGTGTTTAATTATTTCAATATTTTCCTTTCAGATTTTGTCCCTTCTACGTCCACACAACCACTAGCAGATTGTGTTCCTCCTGTGTCTACTGTCTACCCAACCGCTGGCAGATTTTGTTCGTTTGGAGAGCTCACCTTCCGAAAGTGAGGTATCAGAGTATCAGCCGGTGTCTGACGATAAATTAACTTCTGAGACTGATGTTTCAGTCTGTGATGAAGAGGATGCTTCTTCTTCTGAGGAACCTCCGTCACGCCGGGCTGAGCAGAAAGGTGATGCCACTGCAAAATCTAGTGTCAAGTCATACAAGTCTTGTAAGATTACAGATCACCGTACTTCAATGGGAAGTTGCGAGAAAGTACCGAAGAAGGAAGAAGGCTCCAAAGCCGCAAAAAAAGTGGCTAGTCCGCCGAAAAGGGAAAGATACTTTTGTATTTTATGTGGAAAGTTAGTGCATGAGTTTTCTCGTCATATCAAGATGGAACATGCTGATGACTTAGAAGTTGTTGAAATAACTTCGCCGTAAACGTGCTTTGGAGGTGGAGTCTTTCAAGTTTAAAAACCATGACAAATTTTTTTTTCCATCTCTCCTAGTATGACATGTAGAAAAGAGAGAAAAATGATCAGAACAGATCCCTTGCTCATGACATATGGAGAAATAATGGCTTCTAAGCTAACTGACAGCAGTGAGGGTCACAATGTAAATGGCATAAGTCAACGTCTACGTGATCATGCCGAACTTCTAATGGCTATCAAATAAAAGGAATCATCAGTCATCTCTTATAGTGACTGCGATGCAACGTGTATGAGACAGTGGTTGCCTCTGTAAAGAAGGTCGATAGGTTTAACATTAGAACTAACAAGTTTGAAAAACCCTCCCTTGACTCTAAGCTCGGGAATTGCCTGTCCAAATCTATCAAAATTAAAGTTGCAATTGAGCAAGAGAACCCTCATGAAAAGAGGCAGGCTTGCAGTCAAAAAAGAAATATTCTGGCAATATGAAGTGACGTGGCAGACTGAAGAAACAAGAAACGAAAATACTGCCAAAAGAGTTGATTTACCTGTTACTGAAGATATTGACAAGCTCAACAGTCACATTACAGTTAAATGTGAAGCTGCCATGGAAGAGCTTTTAGAAGATCCCTCTCCCTCAAACTATAGATGCCTGCTGGATCTTACAGCTGCAGCTTTGATCTCCTTTAACAGGAGGAGTGAAGATGATGACCCGTTTGAAGTGAAACCAGCGGACCCATTTGATCTCCAAGAGATGGCGGGTAGCACATCTGAGCAGACAGAATCTGAGCCAGGGTCACATGAAGATGATAGTGACGCCAGTTCTGAGCCTGGGCCTTCCAGGCGAGGTAAATCATCTAAGAAAGTGGCCAGGAAAAGTGATCATGATGGAGTGGTCCCCAAGAAGCGTGCCAAGAAGGAGCGTGTCATATACACCCAGGCGGTGATTGATGCAATAAAGATTCATCTGGCAGACAATGTTGCCGTCAAGAGGACTCCGAACATGACTGAATTTGTAAATCCTCAACGAAAAGCTCTGGTGCTTCAAAGCATCCCTTGGCGCAAGATCAAATATTGGGTCGATAATTTAAATAATTCAGCAGTCCGCAACATAAATGCACAGTATATCCTTGCTTTGATTCTGTGAGGTATTCAACTTTTCTGTTCTTAAATTAAGATTTTGTGAGTAAAAGCTCGTACCCAAGTTCTCAAAGAACTTTTTTTTTTTTTTTTAAAGGGTTTTAGCTTTTTGATTCTTGATGTTTTAAAACGTTGCAGGCTTACGATTGACATTCATAAGAGGTCAGGCTAGTGTTCTAAATGTAGGTTATTGATTCTTTGTTTTAAGATTGCGCAGGTTACAATTGATGTTTTTGAAGTCACGCCAGTGCTCTAAATGCTTTATGCATTTTGCTTAATTAACTTTTGTTTGACTGAATAGTGTTAAGTATTTATGTTCGTCCCATGGTAACATGCTATCCGACCAAACACCTGCCAGTCCCCGGCCAGCCCCGGCCGGCGGCCGGCCAAGCCCGGCCAACTCTTGGCCAAACCCCGGCCAAATACGGCCAAGTCCCGGCCGAACGCTGGCCGGCTCCCGGCCAACCGGACACGGCCACCAGCGCCCACTCGACCGGCCGAACCGTCGGTCAGGGGGGGGGGGGGGGGGGGGCTCCGACGATAAGACAGATACCCGCCAACCCCCGGCCTCCCGTCCAGACCCCCGCCAAAGCCCGGACGGCCAACGGCCCGAACCTGCCTGCGGCCACCGACGGAGCCTGGAAACCCCTTAATGCCCTGTCTGCTTTACCGGCTAGGCACTCGGTCTCGATATACCTACGCTCGGAAACCGGCTGGGTGTAGACTCAGTGGTCGTACCAGGGAAGTAACACGGGTTGTAGTTTGGGAATAAGCACTCACTGGATTTAAGTTAAAGAAATAACCAATCTGAATAGTGAGGCCACCAAGCGCTTACGTCACTGGGCTATGCCAGTCGAGGGCCGGAACACGTCTACCGGACGGCCGGACCCAGCGCGCTCTCGGGCCGTGCTTTGCTTTCCGCTGCGTCCCGAGTGTCGCGCCGAGTCTGGGTCGGATGTCATCGCGCCTTCCTCTGCGGGGCCCGCGAGTAATAAAACATACGCGGCTCCCTGACATGCCCTTCGGCTAAGAATGAATGGCGCCTGCTGAGTAGGCAAGCCCAGCTTCTGCATTCACGCGTGTCGTGCGGGCAGGCCAACCTTAGCATGCGCAGGCGCACGCATGCATGCAACTGGGGAGGCTTGCCAACTCAGCAGGCGCCATTCGTTCTTAGCCGAAGGGCATGAAGAGATTTCCAGGCTCCGTCGGTGGCCGCAGGCAGGTTCGGGCCGTTGGCCGCCCGGGCTTTGGCCGGGGTCTAGACGGGAGGCCGGGGGTTGGCCGGGTATCTGCCTTATCGTCGAAGCCTCCCCTGACCGACAGTTCGGCCGGTCGAGTGGGCGCTGGTGGCCGTGTCCAGTGGGCCGGGAGACGGCCAGCGTTCTGGCGGGACTTGGCCGTATTTGGCAGGGGTTTGGCCGGGGACTGGTTGGTGTTTGGTTGGATAGCATGTTATCATGGGTTACTCTAAGATATTCTGTGATGTTATGGTTGCATTGTTCCTTAAAGCTCGAACCTAAGCTCTTAGAACTTTTCAAAAATGTATTTTAGCTTCTTGATTCTTGATGTATTTAAACTGTGCAGGCTACGATTTTTTGAAATTAGAACAGTGTTTGTGTTTTGAGCACAGCTTAAAGTATTGCATTACTTTTAATTTTTTCTTTCAATTTGTACATCAATAAATTTTCTCTGGCTAGCGCTGAAGGTTTTGGTTTTGAGTGTAGAATTGTCATCATGCTATCACTGTTGTCATCCTATTTATTTTTCATGCATTTGTACTACAGTTAATAAATAATCCTGTTTCAACAATGTCATTTGTTGTGCTCATTTCCTTTCAAGGTATCCTTTCACCCCCCCCCCCCCCATCAGGAATAAAATGTTCCCTCTCCCCGCTTGTGGTACCAACAGGCAGCGCGCCGTGCTCAATAATTTTTATAAACGGCCGAGATTTGGTGAGAATCATCATTTCTGTACGGTCGCTGAGGTCACTGAGGCAAATAAGAAGGTGGAATGAATAACGAATATTAAATGGACCCCAGACTTTCATGTTGATGTCCAAGAAGGAAATGGAAGAGGCTCGAACTACTACCAAAAAATTTACTGTCCAGAAATTATGGAAGAACCTGTCTTTAGAGAAAATTTGCAATGCAAAATGTCGACGAACTCAACTACATTAACACTGTCGTTAACAACTTCAAAACAAAGGACATTCCGTTCTACCATCTTCTCACAGGTCTCGCCATTGGAAAGCTTATTGAAAGAGATACTGCTCTATTCAACTCAAGACGTTTCCCCTCTTTGCCACAACATCTAAATATCGAAAATGCAGTCTACTTATATGCTACAAATTCAGAAGTCGACAAACAAAATGAGCTTGCAGTTTCTCAATTTCCTGGCACAAGCTACATCTGTGAAGCATCTCATGTTTTTGGAGGATACGGTAGTGCAGCAGTTAAAAGACAAATGTCTTATTCACTCCAGAGATACAAGGTAGGCGTACGCCAGACCGCGTCGTGGCGTAACAGGCTTCGCTCACCGCGAACCACTGTTCCGCCCCTCCACGCCTGGCGTACACCTACCTTGGCCTGCCGGCGGCTGTCACCGGGCGAGTGGGACCCTGCAGGGCTAATCAGTCAGTACTGCGCCCTGCGGGCGCCGGTCTTGAGGCGCGAGGGACGCTACGCTTCTAACCTAACCCCTGGACGTACCTACTCCCACAGTATTGTGAACTTCTCTACCGTACTTAATCGTGCTTAACTCTAACTTAACTTACCCTAGCCTACTCCAACCTTACCTACCCTTCCCTACTCTAACCTAGCCTACTCTAAACTAACCTACACTACTCTGATCTAGCCTACTCCAACTTCCCCTACTCATTGTGGACTTCCTAACCTACCCTTCCCTACTCTAACCTAGCCTACCCTTCTCTAAACTAACCTACCCTACTCTGACCTAGCCTACTCCAACATCCCCTGTGGACTTCTCTACCGTACTCAATGCTGCTCAAACCTAACCAGCCCTAGCCTAACCGGTTCCGGTCCAAGGAGGCCCGGCTTTGACAACTGGCACCATCAGCAGCACCTGGGGTCTTCTTCAGGATTGTGATTGAGGTCCTGAGTGTATTTTAAGCGTTATCGGTTCCCATCTTTAAGTTCAAAATACTGCTTTTTTTAGCAGTTTTTCCTTTTGTTCCTGCTCCTGCTCAAGAATGCCCTGGTTTAGCCCCCGGCACCTGCAGAAGTACCTAAAGGTCAAATTTGGCATTTTGAATGGGGTCTTAGGGTGATTTAAGAGGGGGTCGGTCGCCATATTAAAGTTTGACATTCTGCACGATTTAGAATTTGGCACCCCGTTCCAGTTCCTGCCCAAGAAGGCCCTGTTTTGACCCCTAGCACCTGCAGCAGCACCTGGGGTTGATTTCGGCATGTCGAATGGAGTCTTGGGGTGATTTTAGAGGGGGTCATTCGCCATGTTTAAGTTTGATATTCTGCACGATTTAGAATTTGGCCCCCGTTCCAGTTCCTGCCCAAGAAGGTCCTGTTTTGACCCCTGGCACCTGCAGCATCGCCTGGGGTTAATTTCGGCATGTTGAATGGAGTCTTGGGGTGACTTTAGATGGAGGCGGTGGCCATGTTGAAGTGTAAAATTCTGCACGATTAAAAAGTTTGCCCACATCTTCCAGTTTGTGCTCAAGAAGGCCCGGTTTTGCCAACCGGCACCTGCAGCAGCACCTAGGGTCCTTTTCGGCATTGTTTTTGAAGTTCTGAGTGTATTTTAAGCGGGGTCGGTTCCGATCTTTAAGCTCAAAATACAGCTTGTTTAGCAGTTTTTCTATTTGTTCCTGCTCCTGCCCAAGAAGGCCTTGTTTTGACCACTAGCACTGGCAGCAGCACCTGGGGTCGACTTCGCCATCTTTACTCGGGTCTTTGGGAGATTTTAGAAGGGGTCGCTCGCCATGTCCAAGTTTGAAAATCGGCACGATTTAGAAGTTAGCCCTCCCGTTCCAGTTCCTGCACAAGAAGGCCTTGTTTTGACAACTAGCACCGGCAGCAGCACCTGGGGTCGACTTCGCCATCTTTACTCGGGTCTTTGGGTGATTTTAGAAGAGGTCAGTCGCCATGTTCAAGTTTGATATGCGGTTTGTTTAGAAGTTTGCCCTCCTGTTCCAGTTCCTGCACAAGAAGGCCCAGTTTTGCCAACCCGCACCTGCAGCAGCACCTGGGGTCGTTTTTAGCATTGTAATTGAAGTTCTGAGTGTATTTTGAGCGGGGTCGGTTCCGATCTTTAAGCTCAAAACACAGCTTGTTTAGCAGTTTTACTATTTGTTCCTGCTCCTGCCCAAGAAGGCCTCGTTTTGACCACTAGCACCTGCAGCAGCACCTGGCGTCGATTTCGCCATCTTGACTTGGGTCTTTGGGTGATTTTAGAAGGGGTAGGTCGCCATGTTCATGTTTGAAAATCGGCACGATTTAGAAGTTAGCCCCCTGTTCTAGTTCTTGCACAAGAAGGCCCTGGTTTGTCAACCGGCACCTGCAGCAGCACCTGAGGTAGGATGCCCCCGAGGTGAGGTTGACTCCGGTATGATGCAAGGAGATTGTGGTCCAAATTTGAGCCCTCTACGATGAGCCGTTCTCGAGAAATCGCGCGGACAGACAGACAGACAGACACGCACACAGACAAACAGACAAAACATTTTTGGGCCAGTGGGGTAAGGGCTTCGCTATCGCTCAGCCAACAAAACATCCCAAAGTATGGGGATACCAGCACTCGTCAACCTCAATGGTGGCGCCAAATACATGATCACATACAATGTCGATACCTCAGATGGTTTATACAATGGTGCAACATGCTTGCATACTTGTGAAGATAAATTATGGACAAAACATTCAATGACATTAAAAAAAAAAAACTCCGAATATGGCTCCTTTTTGATAACTCTACTATCGGACAAGACAGAAGAAAAAAAAAATCAAAAATATGTCCATTACCATCATTCATGGACCCAAATGGAACCAATAGTAGTCAAGATCAGAACAAGAACAAATTGCAGTCGTCACATCATTAGAATGCAGTTTCCCCTTACCTTATTGGCATATGCTGTGGCCATCCACAAAGCCAAGGACAAACACTTCAACTTGTCATATTGCACATAAGCCGATATACATACAGAGAACTACTTTCCGTAGCTTGCTCACGTCCTACAACACTAGAAGGCCTTGACAGGAGGACTTGGCCGGTCAGCTTGGCCTGCCGGCGGCGTTTGCGGGGGCCGTCGGCCCCCGCCTCAAGTCTCCCTACAAGTGCCCAAAAGCAGATGTATTTGTTACGATTAAAATCGTTGACCTGGGCCCGTCCCTGTGCGCGCCGCGATGGTAATGGTGTGCGCGCGGCGGCCAACCCTAACCTCAAAAAACAAAAACAGACACATTTTCATTAATCAAAAATGCGGTACAAATCGAAAATTGTTGCCACCGCACGTGATTCTACGTTAAAAAAGTAGTTGATCCTCATAATTTGAAGGTTTTCTATGAACGATTAGTCGGCGAACACACGTCCGCCCAAACGAACATGCGGCCTTCAAGTAGAGATCTAAAATTGAGACAAAACCATGAGTCAAAATGACGTCTCAAGTTTGGAAACCAAAAATAGAATTGTTAGGACTCCGACAGGAGAATCAAAGATTTCAGCTCAAGAAGTTCCGACAACTTAACAATTCATCAAGGAGGCCGTAAAATCATGCAATTTTCAACGAGAAATCACGACAACCAGAGCAACATCGAGCAGACATCGGTCAACAGCAGCAGCCGCAGCCATTTTGCACGGGGAAAGAAGGACATGATAAGTTAAGTTGTCTTGAAAATTCGAGATAAAAACAAATAGCTAATGTCAGTTAGTTTTGATTATGGTGTCTGAGTCTAAGAATTAGAATAAGTCTGGTCTGTAAGTGGATAGGTCGAAACCGCGGTAGGGATTACCATGACACCAAGGGCATAGTATAGGTACCTTAAGATGGGAGCATGTAGGTAAGGGTTAAAACAAGGTCCTGTTGCGATAGACTATCAAAATGCGAAATAGCTACGAATTAAAGAAAATGGCATTCCAACTCAAAGAATGATGGTTCGAAGTTAAACATGGCAAAGAAAAGTTGAAATGTATTATTTTTATTAATTTTTTTTTTGGGGGGGGGGGCAAACAATGTGATTATTTTAATTTTATTTCTGGTGATGAGGAGTTCGATTTGGAGAAAAATAAATCTACAGAGACTTGCGTTGTAATCAAAATATGTGTGAGTGGGAGATATAACCTTCGACTGTTTTTCATATTAATCGCCTTTTTTAGACTGTTGGTTATTTTTAAAAAATTAAACCCCTCTATAACGCCATCCCGATAATAATTATAAAAATAATAACTGACTCATGTAAATGTTTGGGTAGAACGGTCCCCCACCAGTGAAACAAAGGCGTAGTACTACGCCTTAAGCTACGCCCAAAAAGGCGTAAATTGCACTATGCCCCATTGAGGCGTAAAAAAAAAGCCAAAAACGGCCCTACTAGACACGTTTTTACGCCTTGTTAGAGCGTAATTCCATGCTATGCCTCAATGGGGCGTAGTACTACGTACTGGCGTAGTACCAGTGAGATACGATTTTTTTCATGAGAATGGACCCCCTCTTAAATGACCCCAAAGCCCCGGAAAAACTGCCAAAAATGACCCCAAGTGCTGCTGCAGGTGCCGGTGGGCACAACAGGGCCTTCTTGGCCAGGAAGTGGAACGGGACCGCAAACTGCCTAAGGGTGCGGTATTTCGAACTTGATCATGCGAACCGACCCCTAGTAAACTTAAACCAGGACCTCCGTTACGATGCCAAAATCGACCCCAGGTGCTGCTGCGGGTGCCGGTGGGCGCTACAGGGCCTTCTTGGCCAGGAAGTGGAACGGGACCGCAAACTGCCTAAGGCTGCGGTATTTCGAACTTGAACATGACGACCGACCCCTAGTAAACTTAAACCAGGACCTCCGTGACGACGCAAAAATCGACCCAAGGTGCTGCTGCAGGTGCCGGTGGGCACAACACGGCCTTCTTGGCCGGGAAGTGGAATGGGAAAGCCAACTGCTAGAGGTTGCAGTATTTCGAACTTGAACATGAACATGGGAACCGACCCCTACTAAACCTAAACCAGGACCTCCGTGACGACGCCAAAATCGACCCCAGGTGCTGCTGTAGGTGCCGGTAGGCACCACAGCGCCTTCTTGGCCAGGAAGGGGAACGGGACGGCCAACTGCCTAAGGGTGCGGTATTTCGAACTTGAACATGATAACCGACCCCTAGTAAACTTAAACCAGGACCTCCGTTACGATGCCAAAATCGACCCCAGGTGCTGCTGCAGGTGCCGGTGGGTAAAACAGGGTCTTCTTGGACAGAAAGTGGAACAAGACGGAAAACTGCGTGGGGGTGCGGTATTTGAAACTTTGAAACATGGGAACCAACCCCACCTTAAATGACCCAGGGAACAGAGTGAGAATGCTTAAAACGACCAAAGGTGCTGCTGCAGGTGCCGGTGGGCAAAACAGGGCCTTCTTGGACGGGAAGCGGAACAGGAGGGCCAACTGCTAAAGGTTGCAGTATTCCGAACTTGGACATTGAACCAACCCCACCTAAAATGACCCCAGGAACTAGTAAAAATGCTGAAATCGACCACAGGTGCTGCTGCAGTTGCCAGTGGTCAAAACAGGGACTTCTTGGACAGGAACTGGAATGGAAAAGCCAACTGCTAGAGGTTGCAGTATTTCGAACATGGACATAGGAACGGGATCGGGAGTGGAACGGGAGGGCAAACTCCTTAAAGGTGCGGAATTTCAAACTTGAACATAGGAACCGAGCACTGCTGAAACAACCCCATGACCTTAGTTACAGTGCCAAAATGGACCCTCAGTGCTGCTGCAGGTGGTGGGCAAAACATGGCCTTCTTAGACTGTTAGACTAGAACGGGGTGGTAACCTGCTAAGAGGTGCAGTGTTTCAAACTGGAACATGAGAACCGTCCCTGCTAAAACAATCCCAGGAACCTAGTCGACCTCTGGTGCTGTTGCAGGTGCCGGTGGGCAAACCAGGTCCTTTTTGGGCTTGAACTGGAACGGGACCAACTGGTGAGAGATACGTACTTCTTTAACAGCGTGGACCCCGTTAACAAATGGCTCCAGGAACCCAGAGACAATGCCAAAATTGAATTCACGTGCTGCTGCAGGTGACGGTGGGCAAAACAACAGTTTTTTCTCGTTCCTTGTCTTGCCAATGGACTGCCTAAAATCATAAACACTGCCAAATATAGTACCAAAATGAGAAACAGCAGGGCGTAGCCCTGCACGGGGGTAGCGAGTATACATTATAAGGAAGGTGGGTACGATGTGGAATGGGAATGGAGTGTAAGATCACAAAGCACAGGACATGTCTTTACTGCACGAACAGGGAAGGCCAGGGAAGGCCTCCATGACAACACAGACGAAGGACACAACGCAGGCGCGTTATGTAGCGGGTGCCAACTGTTGGGTGGGACCCAAAATCGTCTACAGTTCACCGTAGTTGGTAGCGCCATTTATTTGGTTAGACTTAAGTAAGAGTCAGAGATGGTGAGTTGATAACGACTTTTAGCTATTACAGCCTGCTTCAGCCCTCCGACCGGGGCGGTAGGGCCCCTGTCGAAAGCGTCAGGGATCTCTGCGCCTGCTGGTCGCAACAGTCGCACTACGCGCTGCAGCGGCAGCATCCTGTCCTCATCGCCCTGCGAGGCGGAGTTGTGCCTGCCCCGCAGGAACTTCTTCAGAAGTTACTCCGTTTTGCGACCGCCGTTGAAAGGCTGTACTACGCAGGCGCGGATCCAGGAGCCGCTTTGGGGGGGGGGGCAATGTACCACTTTTTGCCAACTAACAGGCGAAAAGTTCGGCGGGTTGCCTAAATTTCAGGCGCCCTTAGGGCGCCTTGGTAACATTTTAGGGGGGGCAAACCCCCTTTTGCCCCCCTCCCCCCTTGCATCCGCGCCTAGTACCACGTGGACATTGCGGACATGTTTGCGCACAGGAGACTACTCATACGCAGTTTCGACGACGAAACTCGTGGCTGGTGACGCGGGGACCGCGGGGGCCGCGGGGCCGCGAGTGGGCCGCCCTGTGTAGCCCCGCAGGACCGCTGGGCCGGACCCTGGCCTCGCCCCTTTGCACTCTGGCCCGTCATGTGCATAAGAACGCTTCTGTTCAGTTTCCGAAATGAGAATACACAGTAGCGTTCCTGCTAGCTGTGGGCGGAACTAACGACGCCAGAGATGGTTGTGTTGATGACGACACCTAGCGGCTACATTTGTAACCATGTGACCAAGAACACACCTGGTGGTCGGTTTCCGAACTAATAACACGCACCCACTAGCGTTCCTACCGGTTGTGGACGAAACTAAGATGGGGGAATGCCGTGGAAGAGGAGTTTTTTTTCCTGGCATAAATTTCGAGGAAATTGAATAGTATAGATATGAGGTAGATGTGTAAAGAACGAACACCATTTACACCATTTTTAATGGTTGATTGTCTTCTTGTTCATGTTTTTTCTATGCACTCACTTGGATGACTGTATTTGTTTGCATCAGCGCCAGTCAGAGACAAACAAACAGGGGATAATATTGCAGGGATTGCACGGAGCGTGGTGTAGGGCAGGGGAAGGACGAAAAGGCGTCTGTCGTGGATGGCGTCTATTCCAAGAGTGAGCGGCAGGGCGGTAACAATCAGAGCTTTTAAACAGAGGGGCGCGCGTTACAATAAGGCGCCGACCGGCGCCGGCGCTACCAACCGCGGAACACCTAAAACCCTTACACTTCCCCCCCTCACAAGAAGCCAACCATGTACCACAGTAACAGAACAGTAACAGTAGAAGAACAACGCGACATTACAACGGAAAGAGGAGAACAAACTCTTAGCGAGTCACTACTTTGGCTAATCGATCCACATGGACCACACGAGGTCGTGCCCGTGGCTTCGACACCAATGCAATGCGTGCCACCACATCGTTCAGAAGTCCAGTAATCTTGTACGGCCCGGTCCACCACGACTGCAGCTTGGCGCACTGCCCCACACGGCGGCGCGGGTCGTAGAGCCAGACCAGGTCGTCGACCGCCAGCGCGGGGCGCCTGGCACGGAGGTCGTACCGCTCCTTGTGCCGGAGCGACACAGCCAGGGCGCGCTCGCGCACGTCCTGATGCAGCTCGTGAAGGCGTTCCCGCAGCCACACCGGGTACTGAAGCCGAGTCTGGATGTCCGCCGTCCGAGGCGGGAGGCCCCGGGCTAGGGCAGGCGGCACATTCAGCTCCCGGCCGAAGAGCATCATGGCGGGGGATACGCCGTTGGTAACATGGGGGGCCACGCGCAGGCTCATCATCACCAGCGGCACCTGTAAATCCCAGTCCTTTGAGTTCTGGTCGACAAAGAGAGACACCTGGGTCACTGTCGACCGCACGAGCCGCTCCGCAGCGCCATCAGACTGAGGGCGCAGAGGAGTCGTACGCGTCTTCCTGATGCCCATGATGTCCATCACCGTGGTGAACACCTTGGCTTCGAATGAGCGACCCTGGTCCGAGTGCAGTTCACATGGGGATCCAAAACGTGAGAAGATGTGGTCCACCAGGGCACGGGCTATGACCGGGGCGTGCAGGCTGGCGATGGGCAGGGCCTCCGGCCAGCGCGTGAAGTAATCCACTGCGATCAGGAGGTAGCGGTTTCCTCTCGGGGTCTGGGTGAAGGGGCCCGCGATGTCGACCGCCACCCTCTCCCACGGGATGCCGACAGTGTGGACGCGCATGGGGGCCCTGGCACGAACTCCCGGTCCTTTCTTCCTGCGGCAGCGCTCGCAAGAAAGGCACCAGAGCTTGACGTCCTGACACATACCTGGCCAATAGTACCTGAGCCGGACCTTTGCCAGCGTCTTGTTGGCGCCAAGGTGTCCGCCAGCTCCTGGCGCATCATGGAACTGCTCCAAAATGGCGGCGATGAACTTGTAAGGGACGACTAGCTGTCGAGTGACCTGCCGGCCCCAAGTGTCCTCGAACCGGCGGTAGACAGCGCCGTCTTCCAGCTCCAGAGACCTCCACTGCAGCCAGAGCGCTTTAGAGCGCTCGCTCCGATGGGACATGGACTCTGCCGACGGCCGCTCGCCACGCCTTAGGGCCACCAGCACGGGGGCGATGTCGAGGTCCGTGGTCTGCCCGGCGCGCACATCCTCGACGGAGGGGCCCCTGGCGTCCTCGACTCGGGTTCGCCCGACAGGAACGGCAGCAGTCGCGTCCCGCTTACTGCAATGTTGGCATCCGGGATCGCAGGGGCGACGCGAGAGCGCGTCAGCGTTGGCGTGCTGGACTCCAGGCCTGTGCACGACAGTAAAATCATACATGGAGAGCTGCTCCAACCAGCGGGCTAACTGCCCCTCCACGGTGTCCTTGAGGTTGCACAGCCACTGAAGCGACGCGTGGTCAGTCCGAACGGTGAAGTGGCGGCCCAGGAGGTAATGGTGGAAGTGCCGCATCGCAGCGACCATTGCGTAGAGCTCCCGACGAGTGACACAGTAGTTGCGTTGATGCTTGTCGAGGGCCCGACTGAAGTAGGCAACAACGCGCTCCTTGCGGTCCTGCACCTGCGATAACACAGCACCCACTGCAAAGTTAGATGCATCACAATCTAATACAAAGGCACCACCATCCGGGTCCGGGAAGGCTAGGACGGGCGCCTCAGACAGGGCCTTCTTCAGAACATCAAATGCGCCCTGGGCCTCCAGCGTCCACTCGAAAGGTCGAGTCTTCTCCAGAAGGTGGTACAAGGGCTTGGCCAGAGCAGAGAAGTCACGGACGAAGTGGGAGTAATACTGGGCCAAACCCAAGAAGCTGTGTAGGCTGGCGCGCGCCTTCTCCGGGGGTCCCTCCGGTTCCGGCCAATTCCGAACCTTCTCCGCCTTCGCGGGGTCCGTGGTGACTCCCTCCCCGCTGACGATGTGGCCTAGGTACTCCAGCTGCTTGGCAAACAAAGTGCATTTGGATGGGTTAAGGAGGAACCGTGCCATGCGTACCCTGAGGAGAACCTCCCGCAAATTCCGAAGAGCATGCCCAAACGTCGCACCCGGGATGACCACGTCATCCAAGTAGACCCGGGATAGATTTCGTGGCATCAGCTGATCCATCAAGCGCTGGAACGTACCAGGAGCATTGCAGAGGCCAAAAGGCATGCGCTCAAACTCGTAGAGGCCATGACCTGGGACACAGAAGGCTGTCTTGCTCTTTGACGATTCTTCCAGAGGAATATTCCAATACCCCCAGCGCAAGTCCAGGGCGGAGAACCAACGGGAACCCCGAAGTGAATCCAGGATGTCATCGATGCGCGGCAAGGGATAGGCATCCTTGCGCGTCACTGAATTCAACTTACGGTAGTCGATAGCAAAACGCGTGGTACCATCCTTCTTAGGAAGCAGGACGACGGGGGACGCCCACGGTGAAGTTGATGGTCTGATGATGCCCTTGGCAAGCATGTCCGCGATGGTGTCGTCGGCCTTCTTCTGCTTCTCAAACGCCAGTCGCCGAGGTTGCTGCTTGATGGGGTCTGCGTCGCCGGTGTCGATCCGATGCTCGACTAGAGGGCAATGGCCAACCTCCCCCCGCAGGAAAAAACGTCCTGGAATTCACACAAGATCTCCCTCACCTTGCCTTTCTCTTCTTCGGTTAGATCCGTTGAACACCTGGCGAGCAGGCCTTCCAAAGGCGGTGGGAGTTGTCCAGCAGGGGCTCCAGGATCAGGGCTCAAGTTGTTGACGGGCGTGCTCGTGGGGGTGGCTGGGCCTTGGACCTCCAACTGCAGCACACACTGGCCGAGCCGCAGCACACGGGGACGCGCACCAGGATTGCGCACACGGACGACAATAGAGCCGTCGTCACCGGCCAGCAGGGCACTGCAAGCTTCTAGCCCCGGCAGGGGGACCGGCCGCGCCACGCAACGCATACCTGTCCCGGTGCGAGTGGCAGGGAGGTGGTGCGCACTCGAGGCTGGGGACTGTACGTCGCCCGCACCAGCCTTTGGTTCCTCGTAGCGGGGGTATGCCCCTTCCCCGACAGCCAGCCCGTTTTGGTTCAGGGGAGCGGGAGAACCAGTGCGTTCCGACAACCCGCCCCTCTGAGACTCGGGCCCTTGAGAAACAGAGGGGGGATGGGCGCCGAGGACGTCACGGTTTAAAACATCACACCCCTTTACCGCCACCGCTATGCAGATCTCCTCGCCGGGCGGGATGCTCGCGGGGGCCTCGGTGACGACTCGCATGCAGACGGCCGCGTGCTTGATGCTGACGACGGCCTTGCTGACCCGCGTCATCTGCACCACCTGGCCATCGCGGAGCAGCAGCCGATCGTTGCCGACGTCGAAGCTGCGCACGTGGGTGGCCACAAAGTCGGCCCCAAGCAGACAGTCGTCGTGGGTGCCAGCCTCAAACACGTGGATGCCGATGGGTGGTCCACCCATAGCCAGAGACACGACCCGCGGTCCCCGCAGCGTGTCTTGTCCCTCGCTGGAGAAGGGGCCGCGCACTTGCAGAGGGGAGGGGGTTGACGGCGCCGACTCAAGTGGGTCCAGAATGCCTGTTCGAACAATCGTGACAGCCGCGCCGGGGTCGAAAGTGATGCGACAGGGCTTACCGTCGAATGAGCCATCCACATGCCACATGACTTGGATAGGAGGCAACGGCTGAGGTGCAGTGGGTGGTGACGAAGATGATGGCGCCTGGGATGACTGGGGCTGAATGGTGCTCGAGTTAGCCGCAACCGTGCCCGCCGGTGCGACTAACGGCCGTTTCCCTCCCCGCGGCGGTCGTCCTAGTCGCGGCGGCGGTCGTCCCGGCCACGGCGGTTGTCGTCCTGGCCACGGCGGTGGTCGTCGCGCCCGGCGTCACGCCGCTCACCACGACGACGGCGGTCATCACGGCGGTCATCGCGGCGATCATCGCGGCGCTGGTGCTGCGGCAGCTGGCGGGAGTGCTGGCGGCCTCCAAGGGGCAGGACCGCGCCAGATGGCCCGGCTGGTGGCACACGAAGCAGGTGCCGTCCCTCGGCTGCAGCGCCGCCATCAGGGTCTGGAGCTCCTTGATCAGCTCGGGGAGTCGGGACTGAGCGCCGGCGGCGGTTACTGGCGGCGCCGGCTGGGCGGCCACGCGCCGCGCGTCAACAATGGGGGCGCTTTCTGCTTCGCCATTGGCGGCCTGGGAGGGCTCGCCGTCGTCGCCGAAGCCGCGGCCTCGTACACCTGGGCAACCTGGATGCGCTGACGCTTACTTGGGGCTGCTCCTGTCCGTCGACAACCTCGATGTGCAGGGCGGAGGCCAGCGCCTCGGTGAAAGTTGCCGGCCGTTTCAGGCGCAGCTGGCGACGCATGTCCGCGTTCAGCAGGCCGTCAACGAACGCCTTGCGCGCCGTTGTCTGCAGCACATCCTCAGGCCAGCTGGGGTACGCTAGTCGCGCGAGCCGCAGCACGTCGGCCCCGTAGGTGCTCACGGACTCCTCGTCCTTCTGGCGGCGACGGTCCAGTTCGGCCTCCGCCACAGGGGCGCGCTGCGCCGGGTCGTAGTGCCCGTCCAGGAGGGCGCGGAGGGCGGCGTACGACGTATAGTCGCCGCGGGGCAACGTTTGCACCAAGTCGGCTGCCTTGCCGCGGAGGGCGCGCAGCAGACGGCGTCCCTTCTCCTCGGTGGGCAGGTCGGCCACAGCTGCGTCAAACTGGTGCAAAAACACGGGCCATGAAGACGTACCGTCAAACATCAGTGGTGGTGCGCGGTCACCCGCGCCCGCGGCCAGCATGGTGGTGGAGAGGCGCTCCATGAGGCCCGCGGTGTGGAGCTGCAGGGCCCGGGACGATTCAGCCCAGTGGCGCATTACGCCCTCCAAGCCGCCGTCGTCTTCCCGTTCCCGTGTCCTCTCCCGAGTCCTCTCGCGGCGGTCAGGCATGGTGATGATGTCGGGGCGTCGAATCGTATCCCACTTCTGATTGCAGGGATTGCACGGAGCGTGGTGTAGGGCAGGGGAAGGACGAAAAGGCGTCTGTCGTGGATGGCGTCTATTCCAAGAGTGAGCGGCAGGGCGGTAACAATCAGAGCTTTTAAACAGAGGGGCGCGCGTTACAATAAGGCGCCGACCGGCGCCGGCGCTACCAACCGCGGAACACCTAAAACCCTTACAATATGTAGATATTTCTTGCGGTCTTTTCAGGTATAATTTGTATTTTAAATTATATATGTCTTTGTACCCCAGGAGAATACAAAACTTTCCCTCATTTCTTGCAGAAGTACTTGCTAGATAAGCTATGAAGCTAGGCCTATAAGATCATAAAAGTACTTCAGAAACTGCATTTTTCTTGTATCTGAGTTTTTTATAGTGGAAAATATGTATAATAATTACTTTTTGTCTCAATAAAAGAGGACTTGTAGGTCTTGAAGTATTTGTGGAAGAACATTCCTATCAGAGTAAGACATCTTAGATAAAGTTGGAGCATGTCATTTTTCTGTTGACCACCAAATTTTTAAGAGGATCTTACTCATTTGGTACATTCATAACCACGTTATTCCCTATGAAAACTAATGTTTCCTTTTGTTTCTTGTTGAACTCTTCGAAAAGTGGAAGGTGTTCTACAAAGTGCCGCGGGCAGAGTGGCGCGACACTTTTAAGACCCTGCCCGCCTACTTGTCCCAAAGAGCGGCCAATTTCGGAGACAATGGAGTGCTAGGGCTGGAGGCTAACCTTCGGGTGGACCTGAGCGCAGGCGAGTGTCCGCATGAGATATAGTGCAGGGGCTGTCGCCAACCTCGCAGGCGCGTTGGCACGCACGGCAGGAGGCGACCGCGGCAGAGAACGACGGCCCAACCCCGCCTAAACAGAAGAGGGCGTACGCGCAGCGGGATCAGCCCGTTGTTGTGGGCTTCTTTAGCCTTGGTTGCTATCCAGTTGGATGGGATAGTCTTACGCTGCCTTGGCGTTGTCTTGTCAGGCACGGTGTTCATTCTTTTACGTTGTTGGGGAACGTCTACATTGTTGTTGTTAACATCTTGAGCTGTCTCCTCAGCTGGCAGAGGAGAAAAACCAGACATTTTATCTGCAGACTCAGTCTCTGGGAGCAATTTTTTTTTTTTTTTTTTTAATTCTCTTTTCGTTTCCTGCATGTCAGACTTTCAGAGCCTGCAAATCAAAGGGAAAAAAATAAGATGTTAAATGCAATCATAAAATTTTTATATGGTCTTCTGTTTCACTATACAGAAAAACCCCAAAAGATTGTATCAATTGCATTACCTTGGTTTCCAGAGCATTGGCATTTCCTTTAGCTCTATGAACAGCTTCTTCAGGAGGTGTTATTAACATGTTCAGAAGATTTGATTGAGTTTCAGAATCTGAATAAGATAGAAAAAAAAAAAAAGCTAATAAAATACTTCATAAAATAATCCATAACAGTTTTCATTGTCCCTCAGAATAGAAAATCTCTCAAGGATCCAGCATAATGACTTACCGGATAGAAAAGGAACAGATACAACTTCTTGAACAGTGGTATTGATATTCACTTTGGAAGCTACCGGGGCACCTTCTATTCAATATGTGTCATCCCGCCTCTTAGGTTCTGGAAGATGAAAAGAAGAGCATGAAAAATTTTCTGCTTTTTCCTAGAACTTCTATTAGTCACAGGTATTTAGATTCAGGCAATGCCATACCAAGTTGGGAAGCAATAATTGTTTGATTATTCACAGGGTTTCTAACATTATTTTCATAATGATTTTCACTACCTATAAAAAACAATTAAAACTTAAAAAGTGTAAATGCTACCATACCAAGATTAGGGTGAAAGGAGATACAACTTACAGCGTGACACAGATGCAGAGAAAGAATATGGTACTAGCATCTGCTCTCTTTGACCTGTAGTTTTTGAAAGGGGTGGATTAGCACCTTTTACAGCTCGGTCTGTAAATGGGAGATTGACTATTAATAGAATCACATTTTCAGTACTATGCTATTATGGAAAATTTGGCACACTGGCACACAAATGGAAACTCACTGTTAGATTTGATCCACATTTCTCATTAGAATCCATGGAAGCAATGTCAGCAGCAGGACCACCGCTCCTTCCATTGTGAAAAACTGAAAACAGAGTGAGTTATGCATATTCAAAGTGCTACAGAGAGTTACCAGTTCTGGACCCTTTGTTCCATCTCTCGTCGCTCACTTGCTGTGAGAGATGGTTCCTTGGATGATGCCACTGATGCTGGTGCTTCGTTGAAGATGACATCTGAAAAAGACTACTAGTTCATTAACGCCATGCCACTGGTAAAACTATGGCAAAATCTTATGTTCCACTTAGACACATAAAACAGTCACGTTTTTCCAACATTTTTGCTGTTTTTTCCAGCAAATTTTCTCCTATATTAAGAAATGAATTGCACTGTTGGATTCAGTGCAATGAGGGGATTCCAGAAATAGGGGCCATTATCCTTTTTTAACAAAATTTCTAGAAGTACAATTTTTCTCAAAGAGAACGACAATCTGTTCTAGGTTTCGACAGAACTGTTTCTGTTGAAAAATTTAACACTAGAAGGCCGGCCGGGTAAAATTTGGCCCTTCTTCGCATTCAAAATGCTGCCACCCCCGTAAATTTTTTTTTTGGGTGCCGACGCTTTTTGACTTTTTCTAAGTTTGCGTCCTGAACATATCTGCCAAGTTTCGTCGTTCTGCGATTTCTTTTTTAGAAGTTATAAGGGTGTAGAACGACGGTAGGGTCCAAATTGGACCCTGGCTGTTTTTACCACATAGACGCCGTTTTTTCGATTTCTGGCGACTGCCCTGCAAGTACATTGAACAGATAGGTGTATGGATGTCATGTGAATGGTCAGGTGCAAGTTCATGGTGGTGCAAGTACAAGGCAGGTAGGCAAGCAGCAATGCAGATCGAAGTTCTGTTCGGTCCACGCAAAAATGAGGCGACAGCGGGCACGCAGAGGAATACACTCGAGTCACGACAAAGATGTCAAAAATCTATCTAATAGACGCTTTTTCCTGGATTTATATTGGTCTCATAGACGTCTAAAGTCTGTCTGCTAGACGTCTAAGTGATAATTTTTTTTGTTTTAGGTTAGACATCAGCCTAGATCGTTTAGAGCAAATTAAGGTACTACGTTGAGAAAAATCTTGACTTCAGAAGTCAATAATTTTCGATTTCCAACATCATACAGCGCAAAACAATCAAGGAAAAATATTACACGCTTAGAAAACTCCAGTATTACAACCAGGAACCTTCTGCTTGCTTCTCTGTTGCCCTATCCACTACGCTGTGAGTTTCACTGGCATAGTGCGGGTTGCCTACCCTGAGGCTCGTTAGGGGTTCGGGAATGTCATGTGACATTTTAAAACTGAAGAGGACATCATAAGGCAACATAAACAACAGAAAAGAACCGCATGAAGAGGCTTAAAACTGCGAAAATTGGGGCATGGTCCAACTTGGCCCCTCCAGTCGTCCTAGGTATGCGATTTTTCCCGGGCTTCTAGTGTTAACCCCAGTTCCAGAACTGTTGTAATGAGATGGAACCAATGTTTTATTTAAATGCAGGATGCCCTTAAAAACCCAGATTGATCCAGTTAAAATGTGAATTTTAGAGAAAATTTTGAGCTAATGCCAATGTGACTCCCCTCAGTGATAGTAGCGGACCTAACCAAGACAAATTATTGCTGACAACTGTCAATCACTTTCTCCTGACATAAATGAATACTTCACTTACTTAGCAGATGAGACATGTTTTTAGCCCGTCCCGACACGTTTCTTTAGAAACGCCAGGAGCCGGGCGTATAGTCTGATGCCGCATGTTCGTTCGGGCGGACCTGTGTTCGCCGACTTATCGTTCATAGAAAGACTTCAAATTTTGAGGATCAACTACTTTTTTAACGTAAAATCACGTGCGGTGGCAACAATTTTCGATTTGTATCGCATTTTTGATTTATGAAAATCTGTCTGGTTTTTGTTTTTTGAGGTTAGGGTTGGCCGCCGCGCGCACACCATTACCTTCGCGGCGCGCACAGGGACAGACTCAGGTTGACGATTTTAATCGTAACAAATACATCTGCTATCTGGTACTGTAAGGGAGACTTGAGGCGGGCGCCGAAGGCCCTCGCAAACTTCGCCGGCAGGCCAAGCTGGCCAAGGCCCCGTGTCAAACCGATGACCGAGGTGCCGGTGGAGCGCAGCGGAACTGGCACCGAGGCTGACGGAAGGGACGGGCCAGCTTGTTGTTGGACAAGTGCCAAGGACCTTTTAGTTGCCATTCTGAAACGAACAGTACACTGAGAGTCATACACTTCAAAGCAAACCCAAACTAGTTTTGAGTAAGACTTTGTCATGTGTTATGCACGGTAAGATACAATTGCCGGGTCTGGCAAAACAAAAAGAAATCACATAAAAACAGGGAATCTCTTACATGAAAAAATGCCAGACCTACTGCCCACCACATTGCATACAGGGGGCGTTCTACCGACTGCAGTTTATTGTGAGAATTGATCAAACTAAGAATTCATAAAAAAAGAACAGTCACCAATGAATTTTTGATGAAAATGCTGACGCATTCGTTTACTCGCATGAACAATTTCCCACGAATGAGTTCGGAAAATGTATGGTACCATAGAATTGCACTCTCAGACATAAAGCGAGGTTAGGAATTGTGCAAAGGAAAACTATGATGTCAAGTACCGTTATCATAAGTTTCATATGTAAATATTTCGCCTCACCTGTTGACTGTGACTGATAACTAACACCGATAAACAAATTCTGGACATGTGCCTGCACGTCTAGGCAGCAAACCACGCGCCTACACGGTCGCGGATGCCACCTACTTCGCAAGCATCAATTTTACATAAAAATTTCATTGGATTTTTTTTTGTAACATTTCCAAAACATTAATAATAGCAATAAAAATGGAAATGAGAGATGAAGTTGAATAAAATTCAGAACTGTCACCAGAAAAAAGGTTAATTGTCTTGTGGGACGTTCTGAGGCCACCTAAGCAATGGGAACATTTTGTGTCCTTAATAATAGAATTGGCAGTTGCCCACAACCCGGCAGTTCCACTTCGCTGCAGTGGGTCGTTTTGGTCTGCACTCTCGGGTCGAAGTGGGAGATTGCCACGCACAACAGCCTCCTTAACACAAGGTGTTAGAGTGTCACTTGAGCAGGGCAGCAATGTGCGTAGGTCGGCAAACAACAGAATCATCATGTGAACAATTTTTTTCGTCGGCCCATGACGAAAACCTTGTTATAAGGGTACACTTGAGGGCCCCGATGAAAGCAGAACAGGTAAAATGGGAGCTTGATCCCCCACACTCCCTCATAAGTGCGAAAAGGTTTTCTAAGGCATCTTAAGGTTCCTAAGCCTCAACCTTAAAGCTGTCCTTAACACGGCACCACAACACTCTAAAGCTCTTAAGGTTTTCTACCCACCCTTTAACACATGGCACATGTTGAGTGCCATCGGCCTTGCGAATAAACGTCCACCTCGCAATTTGTGACTGAGAATAAATGTTACAATGGCCAGCAAGCTCTCTCTGAATGTTATTTGGGCACCATCATACAAGGGGGAGTCATCAACAGCCGCACCATCTCTTCTTCCTCATCACTCTCCTCCTCTGTCTCAGATTGCACTTCATTGTCCACCTCACTATCTTCCGATGCATCACTGGCTTCCGATTCAATGACTGACTGCCGGTGAATCCACTTTGTACATTTTGATCTTCATGTTCTGGTTCTGGTGGTAAAAAGAAATAAACCCTACATAATGTTGAAGCAGAAAATCACATTCTTAAAAGATATATTGGAAAATAATTTTACATACCATTAGGAACATGATCATCGGCAACATGGTCTATTCCCTCCTCAGGGTTTACGTCGCTATTTTCATCCACTTCCTTGATCACTTCAGCAATTTCTACGAAACAAATAGAGACCGTGCCAGACAATAGATCAGGGTGAATGAAGTACTGAAAAAGTTTGACAACATTTTTAGTTACCACTAGCATCTTCATCACTTTGTAAGTTGGATGATGGTGAATAATTAGGCGATTGATTCAACTGATCATCAGAAGATTCATCTTCTGACTCATCATTGGAGCTAGAAGACTGATGGTGTATTTTCTTCCTGGGACATTCTTTAAAAAAAAAATTAAAAAAAAAACACAAACAAAATTCAAGAAATCGATGGTCATGAGTAGTAAGGTACCAACACCCCAAGGCACAACCTGATGTCCAGGGTACCTTACTACTGTCATGTTCCTGCTCAATCGTAAGGTGATGGATTTACAGAGTATAATCTTGACATAGTTGGACAAAAAGCATTATGGAAAAAAGATAACAAAGCTGACAAAGTAACATACTCACCATCACCAGAGCTATCATCTGATCCTGCAGCAGACTGATCGGAATCTTCATCCTGGTGAAGGTTCTCCACCCTCCTTTTTATTCTCTACCATTTCTGTTTGCGAGCATTTCCCTAATCATTCCCATTATCAGTCATGACATAACGTATTTTCCAGACAGCGTCCAAAACGAATGTGATATACCTGGCTGGAAGCACGGGGTAAGCGTATTCCAAGCTGTGGGCAGTGGCGGGGAGGAAACAGAGGAGGGGAGCGGGGGAGGGGGGGGGGGGGCAAGGCGTCGTGGAGCTAAGGGTCGAAAGGTTTGCCCACCTTCCCGGCGGATGGGTCCCGCGTTTTATCCGAATTGATACTTTTCAAACCTTAAAATTCAAACAACTATCCTGGTTCTCCTTGAACTTGCCCCCACTCCGTCTGTTTTGTGCTGTTTTGCCTTATATCATGCGATTCCTATCGGACAGCCCGATACGGGAGAGTACTGGGGGGATAGATTTCGGGCTGTCCGAGAGAATCGGACTGGGATCAGGGTGTCCGGACGGTAGCCGGACTACCCTCGGGCTGTCCGGAGAAATGTCGGACTACTCGCGGAGTGTCCGGAGGAAATTCGGACTTCTTTCGGGCGGACCGAGTTCGATACCGGGCTTCTGCTGGAACAGTCCGAGTGGTCATCGGGCGTTTGTTGGAATAGTCCGGGGCCAATCGGACCTTTATCGGCTCCTTTCGGCCCAGTTTCGGAACAAATATTTTTTAAACGGGACTTACGATCCGATCAGAGACGACCTGGGCCATCGAGCCCGTTCCCGGCGCTGACCCATTTTAGAAGGAGCTCCATTTGTTTTTTGAAGTTGTCTCTACTGGAACTCTTCATTCCGCTGAGGAAAAGGTTCTTGCTCAAAGGGGCGTGCAGGTCAGGACACCTAAGTGCATCACTGATGTCCTTCTTTTCTGTCGCCCTTTTTCCGCAGAATCCGATTATTCTTGCTATGTAGCCCCTGGCGTTCGCGACGGTCTTCTTTTTGTCAGTCCCCTTTCTGCGTGAGCTTTTGTTTCACCTCGGTGAACAGGCGCAGAAGGTCGCGGTGTTTTTCAGAGCAGTCCCAGGGACTCAAATGACAGCTTGATTTCCACAGGACTGTCGGACTGCGGATCGTCCGCGCCCTCCTCCTCCTCTCCGTCGGCAACAAGAGCTGCTCCTGTGGGCTGCGTTTCCGGAACAGCAGGAGCCTGAGAAAATAAGAACACAACGAAATGAGATATTTTTCTTGTAAACCTTGTGAATTTTCAGAATAAAAAGGATTACACTGAAAGACACAGCGATATTCTCTGATCGACAAGCCAGTCACGCATTCTGATCAAGAAATTCCTATCTTTACATTCATTCGGGAAAGCTTCAGTCAGTCCTTGCAGCGTCACTGCCAGCTTCACCTTGGTGTTAATACTTCTGCATCGCTTTGTTTGCATACCGCTTGGTAGGAGCAACTGACAGACTAGGTTGGCCGTGTCTTTCATAATAGTGGCGCGCCAGTTTCTGCAGTGGAATTCGTGCCGGCATTCTGGGTGCAGGCATCTTGATGGGAGGCAGGAACACAGAAGGGATCGCCTGAAGCGATACTTGCCGCCTGCATATGGGTCGAAATGTGTCCATCGGCTTTCCCTAGCATGTCCAAACCAGACTATGCACAGCTCCAGTGCTTGCTTTATTTTTAACTATAGTACTGATGCGGTGTACTGGGCTACCTGTTGGCGCCCGGAAATACACGTATGTTCTAAAAGAATGGGGGCAAAGTTTGCGATTTCGTTAATTTTGCCCTATTCGTAGGAGATGATCTAGTAGGTTTGTAACACAAAGGCAGAACGTCGAACGCTGACAATTTTAAACGATGCTATGTGTCCCAGTACACCCTAAATAGGCCAGGCCTTCAGTTTGTACAATGATATGGAGTAGAAATGCACTGGAATTTGAACAAATACAAAAGAACGGGTGCGGCAAGCATCGCTTCAGGCGATCCCTACTGTGTTGCCAGCCTCTGTGGGAGGGCACTGCCACGCTTGAATAGCGGCAGGTTTTTCTAAAAAATCTCGGGCACCTGCGAAGCATAAACTGGCAGTTATTAATTTGTGACGAATATTTTTCCCCTGATATTCACGTGGAGAGCAGGAACACCTACATTTCAGTCACTACAGTCAGCGCGGCCGGAACGCTCCACAGGGCCCGACGGCGCGACGGGGGAATCCATGGACTGTTCTTGCTGCTCCGGCGCCTTTACATTAAATTGGGTGAAGATATTCACCGTGTTCTGCTTCGGAGGGGGAGAGATCAGGACAAAGTTTTCATCCTGTTAAATAAAACCATTTTTTTTATACATTTTAAATAATATGATAGTTGAAGAGATTATTGGTACTTTTCTTACATCACTGTCGGAGTACTGTTGCTGTCGTTTTGTCCCGATGAAGAGGGAACGGGGTCCGGTGGAGGTGCAGCTGATACTGGTGCCTCATGAGGCACTGTAAAAAAAAAAAACAACGGAATCTGAACGGTGAATGTACCGGTAAGTTTTTTCCAAGCCTGACCGTAAATGGAACGGAATTCAGTAAAGACAATTTTCCAGAACGGACTGGGCTTATCTCCAGACAGGTCCTTGACGGATACAAATGGATGGGTTTACAGACAAACCGTTATGTTTACCGTCATGAAGACCGTTCACAAACATGCACAGAATGCAGGCTGAGAAGACTTACGGTCAAACCTACGCATTAACCGTTCATCCATCTCCACACAATAAAATCCTATTTGAAACCAGAAACCACACAGACATTCTTTGATTGACATGTGATGTACACACATGACTTGGCAGTTGAACGATTCCTCAATGAAATTGTTTACCTTATTCTCACCAGGCAGCGGGGAACTAGACGATCCTTGCTGCTGGTCGGTTTCAGCCTGCTGGTCTGTTTCAGGCAGCTGTTCGTCTTCCTTTTCAGGCACTTGACCATCTTTGGCAGACGCAACGATGGCCGAATAAAAATAACGTTCATTAAATACTGGAGAAATAAATGCATATGTACAATATTTAAAAAAAAAACGACTGGGCGTCTTACTAGGAGCTGTAGAATTTGTTTTCTCTTCCTTGACCTTTACAGGAACAGTTACTAGACAAAAAAAAAAAAGAAAGTCCATAAAGTACTGGAGAGATAAGTTCCCGAGAGCAAAATAATAATTACACAAGTGGGCTTCTTACCAGGCTTCTTTTTCTTACTTTTTTTCACAGTCTTTTTTCTAGCCAAATCTGACAGTGATCCACTCTTTACCTCTAGAAGGGATCTCTTTATCCGTTTCTCCATGGCCTGAAACGTGAAATGCATGTAATTTTTTTAAAGAGACGAAAAGGATTGGGGGTGGGGGGTCTGGGGTATTCCTGGCAAGTCACAGGTCGATGACCGGGGAAACCCAGACCGGTCCGGGATTATGTGAGGGTTTCTCTCGGCCGCCCGGTTCGGAGCGTAGGTCACGGTTTCTGGCATGGTCACAAAACCCGGATTTCCCCCTTTTTTACGATTACTCGCAAAAAATGCTATTTAATTTACTAATATGGTCAGAAATGGAATTCTATCCTATATTACTAAAATCTCTGACCAGTTCAGACTTTCGCGAGGAGATACACGAGGAGGAACCGAAGGACGTGACATTCAGGTTTCCGTCGTCGTCACCAAACCCGGCACCCCCAGGGTGGGTTTCGTGGCCCAAGGAAGAACCTCAAAAGGGTGGACCTGGACGCAAATGTGTTACGGCACCACAAACTTGTGCAGCCACTGTTTGGACGACGTCCACAAAACCGTGTGCTCAAACTCGTCGCGATTTCGGGAGACATCACAAAAACGTGGACGCAAATATTTGGTGACAAACCAGAAAACGGTACCCGAAGGACTTGCGACATGAATCAAGGTGAAGTTAACCAGAAAACATCAATTTACCTCGGCGTTGGGGTCCATGCTCCTTGTCCGTTTCCTCTTGAGGCTGTCCTGCGCCGCAGACCTGATAGTGCCAATCAATTCCCGCTTACAAGCTCTTGGCCTGTCCTCCTGAAAAGAAAAAAACCCAGATAAGTACTCGAAAATCACTGATTAACGCACTAAATTAGTTAAAAGACAATTACTGATTGTTCTGGTGAGGCATCGGGCGTTAGCACTGACGGAGGTAGCGTCGTGCTGCTGACCTTCGTTTCTTCACTTATGATTTCCATGACTATCACGGATGGGCAACTTGAAACCACCTGTTGCTCTTCCGCGGCCTTCGGCTCAGCCTCCTCTTGTCCCTTAGATCTTAACAGGAAACCAAGGTGTCATAAACAATTTAAGAATTTCAAGTGCACAGAATTGAGAAGAATAATTGTATGTTATGGTATATTAGTATTTAAAGAACTCTTGGATCCTAATGTGTACAATCATTTTCTGCTCCTTCACCATTGTCTTTACATAATGGCCAGTCCACGCTTGGTGCTTTGTCATCTAGAAGTAGCTAAACAGGTTGCAAGGACTTTCATCACTCATTCTGTCCATATCTATGGCAGCAAATTTGTTGTATACAATGTACATTCTCTTTCACATTTAGCTGATGAATGTGGAAAACATGGTGCTCTAGAGGAGTTACGTGCTTTCAAATTTGAAAACAAACTTAAATCTATTAAAGAGTGTTTGCGCTCAAGTTATAAACCTTTGCAACAGTTAGCAAGAGGTAAGGAGGCAAGACCACTATCAAGACCAGTATCAGGCTTCAGTCCGAGCCTTCTCACAGCCAGCTGTCATTAAATGGTTAACCACCTCTGCAGCACGAAATTGTTCAAGGTGTTCAATACAGGAAAAAAACTATTAGTTGTGTTACTCTTAAAGTGGGCAACAACAAAGAATCGTGTTTCAAGACCTCAAAAGGGGAGGTTATCATTCTGAAAAACATAGTACACACTGGGAGACGCATCAATCTCATTGGCTGTCGATTTTTATGAGAAGAGGACTTTTATGATTACCCATTCCCATCCTCTTCGGTAGGTATTGTAAAGGTGTCGAGACCGGAAGAGGGAAAAAGATTGTCTCGTCTCAGAGATTTGTTGTGCAAATGCTGGCTGATGGCTCACGGGCAGCATTTTTTATGTGTGCCCATTCTGCACACCTTTGGGCTGCATGAAATAGTTTTCCCTCACTCTTGTATTGTTCTCAAGTTCACAGTTGTCAAGTTCCTATCCACTGGAAAACGTCCAGTGGAGACCATTGATGTGAGGCTGCGTAGCTTGTTGACCGGGGAGCTAGATGATAATATGTGCTGCAACTGTGGCCTGTGTGTGGCCACCAGCTGTCAGAAATGCAACACTGCTGATAAAAACCCAGGCACCTCCTGACAAGAATTGGCAGCCAATACCTGTGGAAGTTCTCCGATTTTACGGCAAGAAACATTTCTACGGCCTCAGTTCATAAATCATTTTGTCTGTGTCAGCCCAGGTGTTACATTGAGTAACCCGTCTCCAACCGGCTTCTCCACTTCGGGCTTTTCGGAACCGTGGCTGTCGGCCTCTGCTGGGGTCGGGGCCGATCGGCCGTTTCCCGCATCGAAGAAGTCTAGGTCTGGGACAAGGTTACGGTCGAAGTCGAGGGCGGCGGTACCGTACAGGTCTGACGTCCCGAACACTGTGATGACCTGAGTGAACGGGTGGACAACCCTCTCAAGCATGGCCTGGTATAGGGGAGCGAGTATAGTGAGCGTGTAATCGGCCATCTCACCCCACGACCGCTCGAAAGCGTCGAGACCCCACCCAAAGAGAGGGCTTCTGGGCGATCCCCTTCTAACCGAGCCGGTGGTACCCCAGCCCGCATCCTGCATCGCCTGCTCGAGGTAACCACTCGCGCACCGGTATGCCATACCACGTGGCCCCTCCGCCCTGGCAGTCTTGGTCGAGAGGCGGCGCGGTGTGCACTACGTCGGTGATGTACCGGTTGTATAGCAAGGGCTCGTCCTGGGCGGTGTGGAGAATGAAATCCGCCAACGACTGGGGGACGAACGGTGATGCCTCGAGGACACCTGCATCGTAGCCCGCGCCCAGTCTAACACCGGTGTGGGTAACTGTCAGCATTCGTTGCTGAGTGTTGCAAGCGTACGAGAAAGATAGGGGCCCGCTCTGTGATGGCATTGGCGAGGGGGCAGCCCGTAACGGCGAAGGCACGGGTGGTGAGTGCCCAGAACCCCCTCTGGTACATATTCGTTTACAGGTGTGGGCTGGTGTTCGCCCCTGTATCCCATGCCACCTCCCCAACGACCCCTCGGGACGACTCATACAGCCAGTATGCCGTATGAGCCGAAGTCGAGCATCATGCGTCTGACTTGTTATTTCACCCATAACAGGTAGGGTGGGAGTCTCCCTAGTGACATGTCCTGCATCCCGAATATTCGTCGCAGTTCGGTTCGCGCCCAGGCCTTGATGTTACTCCCGTACTTCAAGGCCACACCCTCAACCATGGCGCTCGGGGGGGGGGGCAGTCTCCCGTTATCCACACCCCGAAGACTGACTTGCTCACGCGCTTTGCGTATCTCTGGAGCTCGGGTATCAACTCACTCCTGATGTACTTCCCCCACAGCCCTTTCCTCGTGAATACACGCTCCATGACGCCGCGCACCATCGTTGGGATGTCGTCAGTCAGCCAAGCGTCGCGCATATCCGGGACCATGTAGATGTTAGTGGGGTACTTACTCTTGAACTTCTCAACTTCCACCCAAGCCCAGCTGACCTTCCCGGTGATTTGGGCCTCCCTCAGCCCCCAGCCCAGGGTCAAGCACCTGGTTATGGCATCCCGGTCCTCGTGGCTCAGGAGGGAGTCGAAGCGGGCTAAGCGTTCGCTCCAACGCCCGAGCATGGGCTTCACACTCAACATCGGTTTCTCGCTCTCGAACCTGATCCACCTGCCGTTTCCGCATTGCCTGAGCTGCGCGGTAATGCCAGGTCCGAGATACAGACCAGCCCCCCCCCCCCCCCCCACACAGTTGGGAGTAAGGGCGAAGTCGGCTGCGTCCTCACGCCGAACCCCTATTTGTTCGGCGTCCTCAAGGTAACACTCGATCACGCCGCGGGCGTGACACCCGCGCAGGAGCGCGAGGTGCCACAACGCTAGGCGCGAGTAGAGGCGGGCTGGAGGGCAAATGTCCAATGGCACGATGGGGTTTCTGAAACGCAGTGAAATTAACGTTCTCGCAGTGTAACCCATTATTCCGTGGGGCTCATAACTGCGGCGCAAGAATTCTCCCCTTGTTCGGCTGATGTAGGTCTTCTCCGGGTGGACTTCGTAGCCGAACAGGCTATATGCTCGTATCAGGGCGTCTATCCCGTCCAATGATGGTGACGCAAAAAATACGTCGTCCCCCTGGCTGACGTGGTGGGCTATTGGGATCGCTGCGCCGTGCTCCCGCTCTACGCAGGCCTTTATAACCTGGAAACTCGTTATGTTGAGGAGCGTATCCAACAGCGCTGTCCAGCGCCACCCACTCGGAACCCCGTTCCTCCAACGCCACACCTTCTTGCCTAACACAACGCTTGCCCCGTTGTTGGCGATCGACATCAGCATGGGATGCCATACCCTCCAAAAGTCATCATCGGGTTCCAAGACCTCCGCGAAGAAGTCTTGCATGCCGGCAAGCACTGCAAGGATGGTCTTAACGCTCTGGTGCGCGTCGAACGCGCTCTGATCCAGAGGTACCTTAAACAGTGCCGGGTTGCGCATGCACTCTAGGAGTTCGAGATCTATCTGTTCGTTTCCGCGGGGACCAGCGAAAAGTGAGGTTGTCCTAGTGCCGTACAGACCTCGCTCCACCTGGGTCGACAGGAAGTCCATCTGCCGATTAACGTTGTTACCACATTTGACAACGGGCCTCACCTTGCCACCTTCTGACTTCTCCATGACTATCATTTGGTCCGTATGTATAGCCATGAGATCTTGCTTGATCTCAGCGTCCGAGTAATGGACCGCCTCCACAGGCTTATATGCCCGTGTCGGGACGCGCTTCCCCTCGATCTCGACCACCGTCTTCTTCCCGGTGCCTGCTCTCCCTCTCATCCACATGCCGCCAGCTACGTACTCGTCGAGAGTCACGCTCTTCTTGGGGGCTGACCACTCTTGGCGGAAGAAGTTGACGGTCTCTTCGTACATCAGGCGGCTGAACTTGTCCTCCCCCTCCTCGGCTTGACAAGCCCGTCGACCACCTGATCCTCTAGCTCCTCTAGGGGCACGTACTCCCGGAAACCGAACATGGTTTCCCAATAGCACAGCCACCGCCAGTGGGGCGCTATATAGGTCCCGCCCATCTTCACCAGCCCGGTCCTAATCTTCAGCAGGCTGAAGAGGCCATGGGTGCAGAAATCCGGGTATAACCGTCGGAGCCTCAGGTACTCGGCCTCCATCGTGGTTGTCATCCTAGGGCCGGCCAACCTTGACGCCCCGTCCTCCAGCACACCCGGCGGGTAGACGCAGCAGGTATCCTGGTGGTCCTTGGGGAATCGGTAACGCCTTAGGGATTGTAGAAACTCCCCGTAAGGGCGCTCCCACCCCGGTACATCACAACAGCGGTGCTTCCCGCTCTCTTTCAGCCCGGCAGCCTTACGCGCCTCTTCGCGTAAATATCTGCCCCAACTCCACTGCCACTCAGGGTCTACTGCCCTGCCCCGGTGCTGTCCACGGGGGCTAGCATGTCCGCGTTGTGGGCTGCGTCCGCTTTCGACGCCCCCGGCTTTAGGGGGGGGGGGGTATCGCCCCCAGCGGCACAGTCGGCCCAGGTGTTACATTGGGTAACCCGTCTCCAACCGGCTTCTCCACTTCGGGCTTTTCGGAACCGTGGCTGTCGGCCTCTGCTGGGGTCGGGGCCGATCGGCCGTTTCCCGCACCGAAGAAGTCTAGGTCTGGGACAAGGTTACGGTCGAAGTCGAGGGCGGCGGTACCGTACAGGTCTGACGTCCCGAACACTGTGATGACCTGAGTGAACGGGTGGACAACCCTCTCAAGCATGGCCTGGTATAGGGGAGCGAGTATAGTGAGCGTGTAATCGGCCATCTCACCCCACGACCGCTCGAAAGCGTCGAGACCCCACCCAAAGAGAGGGCTTCTGGGCGATCCCCTTCTAACCGAGCCGGCGGTACCCCAGCCCGCATCCTGCATCGCCTGCTCGAGGTAACCACTCGCGCACCGGTATGCCATACCACGTGGCCCCTCCGCCCTGGCAGTCTTGGTCGAGAGGCGGCGCAGGGAGATCTCCGTCTGCAATGCTTCCCGGTTCACCTTTGACCACGAGTGCTTTCGCCCTACGTTAGCGGTGTGCACTACGTCGGTGATGTACCGGTTGTATAGCAAGGGCTCGTCCTGGGCGGTGTGGAGAATGAAATCCGCCAACGACTGGGGGACGAACGGTGATGCCTCGAGGACACCTGCATCGTAGCCCGCGCCCAGTCTAACACCGGTGTGGGTAACTGTCAGCATTCGTTGCTGAGTGTTGCAAGCGTACGAGAAAGATAGGGGCCCGCTCTGTGATGGCATTGGCGAGGGGGCAGCCCGTAACGGCGAAGGCACGGGTGGTGAGTGCCCAGAACCCCCTCTGGTACATATTCGTTTACAGGTGTGGGCTGGTGTTCGCCCCTGTATCCCATGCCACCTCCCCAACGACCCCTCGGGACGACTCATACAGCCAGTATGCCGTATGAGCCGAAGTCGAGCATCATGCGTCCGACTTGTTCTTCCCCCATAACAGGTAGGGTGGGAGTCTCCCTAGTGACATGTCCTGCATCCCGAATATTCGTCGCAGTTCGGTTCGCGCCCAGGCCTTGATGTTACTCCCGTACTTCAAGGCCACACCCTCAACCATGGCGCTCGGGGGGGGGCCCAGTCTCCCGTTATCCACACCCCGAAGACTGACTTGCTCACGCGCTTTGCGTATCTCTGGAGCTCGGGTATCAACTCACTCCTGATGTACTTCCCCCACAGCCCTTTCCTCGTGAATACACGCTCCATGACGCCGCGCACCATCGTTGGGATGTCGTCAGTCAGCCAAGCGTCGCGCATATCCGGGACCATGTAGATGTTAGTGGGGTACTTACTCTTGAACTTCTCAACTTCCACCCAAGCCCAGCTGACCTTCCCGGTGATTTGGGCCTCCCTCAGCCCCCAGCCCAGGGTCAAGCACCTGGTTATGGCATCCCGGTCCTCGTGGCTCAGGAGGGAGTCGAAGCGGGCTAAGCGTTCGCTCCAACGCCCGAGCATGGGCTTCACACTCAACATCGGTTTCTCGCTCTCGAACCTGATCCACCTGCCGTTTCCGCATTGCCTGAGCTGCGCGGTAATGCCAGGTCCGAGATACAGACCAGCCCCCCCCCCCCCACACAGTTGGGAGTAAGGGCAAAGTCGGCTGCGTCCTCACGCCGAACTAGAGATCGAAAATTTCGAAAATTTAAATTTTTAAATTTCAGACGGAAATATTTCCGAAATAAATGGAAATTTATGGAAATTTTGGAAATATTAGGAAATTTTTATTTAACTGTTCGTTTTTTAATGATTGACGTGGATTCCAAACGCTTACAGTAAGTAATGAATCTATCTAATAAATTTAATATCCCATCATTTGCTTCGCCGCAACGAAATTGAAGTATACTATAACTAATTCTATAGTAGGCGGAGCCGACGAATCGAGTGGCGTGGACCTGTAAAAGTGCGGATTTGTTCGGAGGATGCAACATTGGATTAATTGAAACGCGCCTGTTTGTTTGTCCGCTTTGCGGGTTGCTGTTCTTTTCAAAAGTAGACCCCCCCCCCCCTTAAATTATCATTTCAACAAAAAAAGTTTTATCTTTTTTTGCCCCTCTTTCGACATCTAGCAGACCGCATTAGGAGACCAGAGTGGGTTGGGATGGAGCACAGAAGCACACGCTCGGTTTGAGAGGATCTGAACTGAAATTCGCTTTTGTTTCGTTTCTGTGACATGTTCAAAATTCCGAAAACGCAGTGGAGAAGAGAAATTGCTGAATTCGGGTTTTCAACGTTTCGTTCTCTGGGTTTGCGTGCACTTAGCTTGGTCTAAATAAAACGGAGCACGGATTCTTTGGCAGACGATGTTCACGAAATGGAATCATTTGAACAGAACTGATTTAATGCGTACATGTTCAGATGGCTGTGAGAAAACTGCGTAAATCTTTTATTTCCATGCCTTACCCATCTTTTCAAAAGATTTTGAGCTAAAATTTCCATAAATTTCCAAAAAGTAAAAGTTTCTTGGAAATTTATGAATTTAAATTTCGGAAATTTCGGAAATATTTCCGAAAATCTATTTGAAATATTTCCGCCTTTCCATCTCTTGCTCCAAATCAATGAGTAACAGTTCCAGCTCCTAAAAAAACAAGAAATGTTTACATTTATGATAACCTTAATATTAACAGCGAGTTCAGTGTCAAGAGAACACATCATTGAGTACCTTCTATGTTTTCTTAAGTGTGCTGTTTGTGTTCCAGATGTCGCGAAATAGGAGAAACGAAGGAAGACAGGAGCGTCAGTTTGTAAGTAGAACTTTAAATATTCGTACTCCTCGTCTCCAATTACTTCGCTGGAAATTTCAGCCCTTACTTTCAATCGTCTTCTTCATTGTGTTTACAGGGGACAGTGAAAAAGCTGAGGGAGGAGGTGCAAGACCTCCTCAGAGAAAACAAGAGGATGAAGAGAGAGATGGAGGAGAGGGAGCTCTTGGAGGTGCAGCAGCGGCAGGGACATCGTGAGTTTAGGCGATCCCAGATAACCAAGTGGTGGGACATCCAGAAGCAAGAGAAGGAAGAGAGGGAGGCTATGCTGCAGACCTGGGAGCAGATGAAGGCAAAGGAGAAGAGAGAAGAGGAACGAAAAGAAAAGAAGATCCAAGAAGAGAAGCTGGACATGAAGATGAGGATGATGAAGAAGAAAATAGAAGAGTTGAAAAAAAAGAAGACGTGGGTTCAAAAGATTTTGAGCTAAAATTTCCATAAATTTCCAAAAAGTAAAAGTTTCTTGGAAATTTATGAATTTAAATTTCGGAAATTTTGGATATATTTCCGAAAATCTATTTGAAATATTTCCGCCTTTCCATCTCTAGTTGTGGCGCAACGGGGCACGGCCCCACCCGCCAAAGCCTAAAACTTCTAAAGTCAGCAAGACTGCACCGAGCAACCGAGTCGCGAGCCCGCCTGACCGAGCGGAGCTCGTCAGTCGGTAAGTGCCAGCTGAGGGGCGCAGAGCGGACCGGGGGAGGCCGGGACGTACAAGCATTGTAAAGGTAATCCAGCGGCCTCTTTATTCCACTTTACCTTCAACCCTTAAGGTTCCCCAGACCAGAACTGGGCTACATTCCCGCAAGCCTAGCACTGTCCTCTAAACAGCCTGAGGGCGGTGCCGAGACTTGCACAGTGGGAGTCACTTAAAGTTTTGTGGTAGAGAGTAAGTACTCACGAAGCAATGTCTTAAGCAGAGGTTTAGAGCCGACTGGGCGGCGCAGCGCAAGTATTGGCCCGTGTAGAGGAAGTGGTACGAGAACACCCGTTCAAGATTCACACACCACTCACCGGGCAACACGAAACCGCGATACTCAAAGGGGATGCGTGGTATGGCGCACCGTACGCAGGTCTGGAATAATAATAGTCGTGATAATTACTAAAAGGGATAAAAGGGTGATGCGAAATAAAAGCAGTGGTGCACTTACGTAGGCTGTAACTGGGCTGCCAGGGAAGGAGGTAGGATATGCAAGTACCCGGACGCGCTGGGCAGCAACGGGAGCAACGGCTGCGGCTATGGGTGCTGGAACTCGGGGTAAACGGCGAGGCAAGACGCCCAGGGGTGAAGGGGGTCGTCTGAAGCGACGGGGCCTGAAAGGCCTGCCGCTGTTGGCCCCGAAGCGCCTTCGCCGATGGTCGGGTACGCGGAGCAGAGCTCGCGGGGGATGAGGGGCGTTCTGCATGGCTGCCAGGGCAGCCACGGCAGGAGGCACAGGCATTAAGGGCTCTTCGATGTCGCAGATTTGAATACGATTTATAGCAGGCGGATCCTCTTGAGTCAGATCCACTACCGCCACAGCAAAGTCCGTCTCGCGTACGCGAAACAGGTTCTCGGTACGATTGCGCATTTTCACTCTTTTGAAGTTATTTAAAAAAAAAAAAAAAAAACAGAAAAATTGCACGACGAGATGTCGATACAGCCAAAAACTAATGCCACTAGTGGAGCCGGAAGAGGAAACGACCGTCAGGTGTCTACGCTCGAGCTAGGCCGAACGGACGGGTAGCAGACGGACAGACAGGGGTAGGTCCTAAAGTCGAAAGGACTCCGTAGACAGAACCGATTTTGGATTTTAAAAGAGAATTGGGCAGGCTAAAAGTTAAACTAAATTGGCCGAACGGAGTGCGAAAATGTTACGTAATTTCTGGAGACCTAAACGCAATATAAGGGAGTTCCCCGACGGGAAACGGATATGACCACGGTAGTCAGTTGAGTGTCTGCTAATAAAGTTTCGTGTACACATAAGTTTCTCATACTGAAGGTGTCGAATATGGAGCCAGAAATTCAAAATGCTCGCTGCAAACGGAGAATTTAGCGTTTGGGCGTTAAAACAAGCAGGAGTGCTAGAATTCTGGCGAAATAGCTCGATAAAGTTTAGTGACAAGCGTTGGAAGTTCTTTCAAAAAGACAAACAACCATAAAGTTGACGAGGGGTAGTAAATGAGAGTTTTGACATGCTGGTACAAAAAGGGTGATCAGGGATAAGTAGCGTTGCCACCCTTAGCAACGGCTACTCTTGGTCGCATCTTGACCAGCGAAGTTGGCGACATAGTGTAATTGCGACGGCAATGTCACCCTAGTTGCCCACAACGGTATCAGTTTCGATCATCCAATGCGAAACGAATCCGCTTCGGGAGGCGCATCAACAATACTAATTGCGAAATTCGAAAGTGCATCAACTATGTAACAACAAAGTGGACCTGTGGACTTTCACCACGGGGGTCCCAAGGCCGAGTTCACCGGGACCAGCCGGGAATCGAACCAAGGAACCCGGTCTCCCCGAGTTGTCACTGGACCAATTACTCCGTGGACAGCTGCCCGAGATACAATTCGTCGACCAGACTATACAAGGGCATCAGAACATCGACGCTGGCAACGCACACACAGCAGAGTAGCAGACGACACACAGTCAACTCTACGGAGATGGAGTCTTTTCAATTTGGAGGAGAGGAAAGCGATATAAGTTAAGTAGCGTCGATGATTGAAAAACTTTTCGGTAAAAACTTTTAGCTAGTTTCAAAGGTGCTTTAGAATAATTTAGTGTGTAAGTTAGTTTGTAAGCAAATAGGTCAGAAAAGTGGGTGATAGGTCAGCATGGCACCAAGGTGTAGGCATCATAACCTGGAAACAGGTTAGGTAAATGTATGTAAACAAAAATACTGTGCAGACATGTTTGTGTTTCAGTTCATGGGGATGGCAGTCAATCTTTCTCGCATCATAGCAGGATTGCATCGTTTCTTCGAGAGCTTCGAAATCAACGCAAGACATCTTTAACACTAATTCCCAATTTGAGTGAATCTATGAGAGTGATTTCTGCGGCGAAGTAGCATGGGCAACCTTCGACTGTAGGAGAGTTAGTCATGTGAAAAGCGTGTTACTGGCCATAACACGCGCCTCGTATAGATTTCAACTCAGCACACAGTGTGTCAAGGATTCAGTCAACTTCTTTATGTTTATTTTTGTTTGAACATGGAAGCTTTGGGGTTTGGGATTGGACACCCTAAACCAGCACGTAGTCGTGTCAAAGTGGAAATGGGATTATTTCAGGATCATTGAATATGATTTAGCAAATGTTAGTCAGATTTTTTAATAGAGATCGGTTTCATTTGTTGTAACGCGTTACTGAAATGGAATCAGAATTTAAAATGAAGTGTAAGATTTTCAAATTGTAAGGGTCTTAAAAGGAGATGAAGGAGTTTAAAAAGAAGGGAGTGGTGTTACGTAGAGAAGACTTATTAAAGTCACCTATTCATACCATGGGCTACATAACCCTTTTCTTTGTTTACGTTCCTAGACACCATCTTTATACCGTGTCGCCCTCTGTTGGCTAGTAGCAAGACTAGCATTATAAGGTGCCGCCATCTAGCGGCTAGACACATTGTTGATACGGCTAGACCCCCACCACCTTTCACTCCTCCTTCATCTTCTCTGGGCCTATAAAAGCAGGCACCGCTCACCGAGCAGTGCCATTCTGTGAGACGCTCTCTTGGAGTCAATACACAGCTAAACCCAAACTCCCCGACTACCTTATTCCGCCTCCTCTACTTAACAGTATCTAGCGACCAAAAATTTAAAGCAATATTTCATGATTATTTGAAAAATATTGAATGCACTGTAAATTCATTAACTCATATATAATTTATTGCAGTTTATTTTATAGTTGGGTTATTAATTGGGGATCAAAAAAATTGGGGATCAATCATGGCCGCCCCAGACTTTATCCTTAACTTTAGAAGTATTAAAATTGTGGAAATCGTGTGTTTAGACCTCGCAATAAATAAGGCTTTCGGTTTGCACTTTAAAGTGTAATTACAGGGTTTAGGCGAGGGACCGAAGAGAATTCATCATTTCACAAATCAAGGTTTTATTCACACTCTCTTTTCCATTTTTTAAATTATATAACTATTGTATAAGTAATATGCTACTTACAGTATTATATACATATATTATTATTCGCGGAGCGAGCGAGCGAGCGTTAGCGAGCCGCGAGGCGGAGCGCTATCAGCGACGAAAGATTTCTTTGTCCGTTCGTCAGGTTCGTCTGTCCGGTCATGATTTAAACTATGTCCGGTCATAATGTCCAATCATATGTCCAGTAATAATGTCCAGTCATATGTCCGGTCATGTTTTAAACTAATATGTCCGGCCATAATGTCCAATCATATGTCCGGTAACAATGTCCAGTCATATGTCCTGTCATAATGTCCAGTCATATGTCCGGTCAAAATTTAAACTAATATTTTCAGTCATATGTCCAGTCATATGTCCAATAATAATGTCCAGTCATATGTCCAGTCATCATGTCCAATCATCATGTCCACTCATATGTCCGGTCACAATTATACTAATGAGTGCGGGCAATATGTCCAATCATATGTCCGGTCAAAATGCCCAGTCATGTGTCCTGTCATATGTACAGTCATGTACATTAGAACATTTTGAACACTTTTAACAAATTATTGAACATATCTCGGCTCCTATGCGTGCTAGGTGAGTGTGCTGCGGCTCAAATTGAAGCTTAGGACCTAGAGACTCTCTCTGCAAAAATTCACGCTTTTTGTATGTTTTGCCGTTTTTTTCTAGAATTTGCTGTGTACCGCTCCCGCTACTAGTAATCAATGTCCAGGCATATGTCCGGTCATAATGTCTAATCGTATGTCCGGTCATAATGTCCAGTCATATGTCCAGTCATAATGTCCAGTCAAATGCCCGGTCATAATGTCCAGTGATATGGCCAATCATAATGTCTTTAAGTTTCGAGCGAGCGAGCGACGCGAATGATGAACCGCATAAGAAGAACAAAAAAAACTCATCCCAAAACACTTAAACAAATTCCAATAAAAATTTCCTTTGTTCCATTCGCGTCCGCGATGAGCCCTTGGGCAGTCTAGTATTATATAGTAGCAGGACATATATACATCTACAGAAAGTAAATAAATAAAAAACAAATATATTATTTTACAACGAACCAAATTCATAAATATGAACATCTACTGTAAAACTTCAAAAGGTTGCAAGGTAAGAAGGGAGACTACAAAAATTAATGCAGCATTTAAGACAAAACCATGAGGGCGGAGAGAGCGAGACACGGAGGAGAAGGAGTTTGGATGGGCAGAAGTCCAGGAAGCCAAGTGGAGGAAGATCCTGCTACAGGCTTAGAGGGTGGAAGGCAAATGAGAAGAGAGAGGAGGAAAGGAAACGGAAGATGAAGAAGACTGTCCAGTTACACCCCCACCAAAAAATAATTTAAGCTAAATGAACTCCAAATTTAAATTGCTGCTCTTTTTCTTCGTCGTCGTCTTCTTCTTGATTTTTACCCGACAATTTGCTGTCTACCTACCCCACCCACGTCTTCTTTTTTTTCAACTCTTCTATTTTCTTCTTCATCATCCTCATCTTCATGTCCAGCTTCTCTTCTTGGATCTTCTTTTCTTTTCGTTCCTCTTCTCTCTTCTCCTTTGCCTTCATCTGCTCCCAGGTCTGCAGCATAGCCTCCCTCTCTTCCTTCTCTTGCTTCTGGATGTCCCACCACTTGGTTATCTGGGATCGCCTAAACTCACGATGTCCCTGCCGCTGCTGCACCTCCAAGAGCTCCCTCTCCTCCATCTCTCTCTTCATCCTCTTGTTTTCTCTGAGGAGGTCTTGCACCTCCTCCCTCAGCTTTTTCACTGTCCCCTGTAAACACAATGAAGAAGACTATTGAAAGTAAGGGCTGAAATTTCCAGCGAAGTAATTGGAGACGAGGAGTACGAATATTTAAAGTTCTACTTACAAACTGACGCTCCTGTCTTCCTTCGTTTCTCCTATTTCGCGACATCTGGAACACAAACAGCACACTTAAGAAAACATAGAAGGTACTCAATGATGTGTTCTCTTGACACTGAACTCGCTGTTAATATTAAGGTTATCATAAATGTAAACATTTCTTGTTTTTTTAGGAGCTGGAACTGTTACTCATTGATTTGGAGCAAGAGATGGAAAGGCGGAAATATTTCAAATAGATTTTCGGAAATATTTCCGAAATTTCCGAAATTTAAATTCATAAATTTCCAAGAAACTTTTCCTTTTTGGAAATTTATGGAAATTTTAGCTCAAAATCTTTTGAAAAGATGGGTAAGGCATGGAAATAAAAGATTTACGCAGTTTTCTCACAGCCATCTGAACATGTACGCATTAAATCAGTTCTGTTCAAATGATTCCATTTCGTGAACATCGTCTGCCAAAGAATCCGTGCTCCGTTTTATTTAGACCAAGCTAAGTGCACGCAAACCCAGAGAACGAAACGTTGAAAACCCGAATTCAGCAATTTCTCTTCTCCACTGCGTTTTCGGAATTTTGAACATGTCACAGAAACGAAACAAAAGCGAATTTCAGTTCAGATCCTCTCAAACCGAGCGTGTGCTTCTGTGCTCCATCCCAACCCACTCTGGTCTCCTAATGCGGTCTGCTAGATGTCGAAAGAGGGGCAAAAAAAGATAAAACTTTTTTCGTTGAAATGATAATTTAAGGGGGGGGGGGGTCTACTTTTGAAAAGAACAGCAACCCGCAAAGCGGACAAACAAACAGGAGCGTTTCAATTAATCCAATGTTGCATCCTCCGAACAAATCCGCACTTTTACAGGTCCACGCCACTCGATTCGTCGGCTCCGCCTACTATAGAATTAGTTATAGTATACTTCAATTTCGTTGCGGCGAAGCAAATGATGGGATATTAAATTTATTAGATAGATTCATTACTTACTGTAAGCGTCTGGAATCCACGTCAATCATTAAAAAACGAACAGTTAAATAAAAATTTCCTAATATTTCCAAAATTTCCATAAATTTCCATTTATTTCGGAAATATTTCCGTCTGAAATTTAAAAATTTAAATTTCCGAAATTTTCGATCTCTATTTGGAGCTCAATAAAAATGTAATATAATAGAATCAATCAGATCAAACAGGGAACCAAGACATGGATTTTTGATGTGTCCACAAAAATGATTGATGATGCTCTGAGATACCTCTCCTTCTATCCCAATAATGTTTGAAACCATATGAAGATGATTGGAAATGTGCATTTATCCATTAAAAACCAATCCCCTATCTAAATACAAATATAATGATTAGCAACGTCACCTATACTTACCTTGCCCAAACCTTGGATTTTAAGTATGTCAAATCTTGCCTTGTTTTGAGCCAAACTATAGGCGTGTCCCTGGAAATTGAAAGATAACGATGAAATATTAAATAGAGAGCAGTTTGATTCAAGCTAAATAATAAGAAGGAATACAGCAAGTAATGAAAAGGGAATATGACCATTTGAATACGTGTCAAGAGAGAATGGGCATTAGATTCACATGAAAAACCTGGCCCGTTTGCATGAGTGTGAGATCAGCATATCCAAACTGATGCAGCTCAACTCATCCCAGGTCCTACCACGGGGAGGTGGGCATAGGTATTTACATGACTTCAAGGCAAATGCTTGACCAGTAAATTTCAGGACCCGTCACCATATTTCAGGATTTTAAACAAGACAAGTCAACACCATATTTCAGGATTAACAAGACTGTCTGCACCAATAGACGACAAGTCAGCACCATATTTCAGGATTTACAAGACTGTCTGCACCAATGGAGATTTTTGACATATCGCAGTTGGAAAGAGCAGGGCTGGAACAGAAACAGAATTAGAAGACCAAAGGAGGCCATGCAGCCTGACCAGCTTGCAGCATGGGAGGTTGCAGACTGGCTTAAACTTACTTGGCCTTTCTGAACGCCTTGGCCCAGACACCTCTCCTGGGTCGGCGTCCTCTACTCCAGGGTCAATGATGATAATCAGGGTGCTGGATTAGCACCCCCGGCACCACGGTCGGCTAGTGATGCCCCTTATGGGATTGCATTTCCACCTGCTGGCGGCCCATCATCTGGGTCCGGATTGTCACCCCCTTCCATGTGGCAATGGTCCCTGTCTGGGATCAGTGCACTCATCTGGAAGCATAGGAAAGTAAATTAACCTTCCGGTGACAGCCGTTCACCAGCAGTGCCCCTTTCAGACTTAAAGGGAAACACATCTCCACTGAATATGACATCACGGCTTTGGAAGTCTCTTCTTCTCTTGAGGTTATACAAGACATCCAATCATGATGCATTCTTCGGCTCTTGAGGAAAATTTGCTGTCGCGCCTTGGCACCCAAGCCCAAGCCTGACAGTCGAATACCCTCAGGTGCTGTAGATCATCTTCAATTAATCCTCTGTTCAGTCATATCTCCAGTGGGGACTTGAAATCGACTACTCTTGATGGGCAGCGGTTACGCAGGCAGCATGCTGTTTGGAGGGCAGGCCCCACCCACAGGTGGACTGGGACACCAGCTACAATCAACAAACAACGCACAATGTTGCAAAGGGATTGCTTCATGCGCTCAGCCAAACCATTTTGTTCAGGTAAATACTCCACGGTGCGTCTGTGTTGAATTCCATTCAGAGTGAGAAAGTCCTCGAATTCATGAGAGATATATTCTATTGCTCTGTCTGTCTGCAGCTCATTAACCTTCCTTCCTACTAGACCTTCACTCATTTGTTTTTATTTGATAAACTCCCTCAAGGCCTTACTTTTCTTGAGTAGTGCATTGGCACTTACAAATCTTTATGCTTGGTCTATGAGGGTAGTGATCAATCTCCTCTTACCAATGCTTGATGGGAGTGGTCCCATCACATCGAGTGGACAAGATCCAACACACCTTCTGGCTTGTCTGAATGGCTAGGTGGGGAGGAGCGGCTCTTTATTTTCCCCTGGACACAAGCTACACTAAACTAGCCTTCCTCAAAACTAGCATCTCTATTGAAATATCGAATATTTTCATTACCTATGTGCTGGGATGACAGATCCTCTCATGCCAGATAGATTTGGAAACTCTAGATGCTTTCTTCTTGTTGCTAGAGAACTCTAACCTCAACTCAGTGATGAAGACTCCTCCCATAGTTGTCACGAAGTACAGCCGTTCAATCTTGTGGGCCTGACAAATCAATCTTTCATCCTTGGTCGCTTGATTCACTCCATTATTTGAGTGAAACTCAACTCCCCTTTCACCAAGCTCCCTCTGAGATCTGAGATTGTCACTAAAGTCAGGCACGTACAACACATCACACAACTCAATGTCCTTTCCGCAACACTCCTCTGACATATAGAAAGACAATGACAGTTCCAATACCTTGGATCTGCAGCGAGGATCCGTCGCTAATTTCGACCATACCGTCAAAGTAGTGCAGCTTCGCGAACAACACCTTACGATATGTCATATGTTCCGAAGAGCCTCCGTCCAGCATCCATATTTGTTGTTGACGTGCGAGAGCGTTTTTGCATGGAGGACAACATGCTCTCTGGTCACTACATTGGCTGCTGCTTGTTTTGACTCTTCCTTCCTCTGCTCTTGAGTTTCTTCACTTTTCTGAGGACAATGTTGGGCAACGTCTTTGCTGGTTTACGTCGCCCACCACCTTGTGAATTCTTCTTTGCAGTGGAGGACCTACATCAAAAGTAGCTGCACTTCGGCCTAGAGCTATGCCCTTTGGTACATTTGTACTTAAGACCCAAATGAAGGTTTTTGCCCGAAGAGGCATTTGAAATTTCCCTTAGGATTTATTTTTTTGAGCCTTGAAATTAACATGGCGCCTTACAGGAGTTTGGGTAGGCAAAACACCCGGAGCAGCTTTTTCCGCTTTTCCAGCGTTTTTACCGCAAAACCGGCACTAAATGAAGACTTTTTCGGATGAACTTTTGCAGGCACGCTATAAAGGCCCCATGGATGGATTTAAAACACTCGTGGGACCCAAACCGGTCCAGAGAAGAGCCGAAAAGGACCGTCAAAGTCAAGATTTTGTCCAAAATTACAGCACTTGGTTCGAAACCGTATAGACCTGAACACGCGGTTCAAATTAGGTCGAAATGGGTCCTAATTGGTAGCTGCAGGTCCCCTGAACCTGGAAAGCACGCACGATATGTACTTTTACACAATAAGGGTCCGCCTTCATCAATATTCCGCATTAGTGCCCGGATAACTCGCCATAAATATGAAGGATACTGCACTCTTAGATTCCGCGATGCCAATGTGATACATCGATAGTTTTGACCCAAAGGAAGGTTCTTGCCCGGTGAGGCATTTGAAATTTCCCTTAGGAAAAATTTTACAGCCCCTCAAAATTCCCATGCGCCTTACGGGAGGTCCGGGTAGGCAACCCGCAGTACACGGCCGCCGAATCCGCACTGTTTTCACAGAAGTGTCACTAAAATCGGGGTTTAAAATGCCTGTAGACCTGTGCAATTTTTTTAAAATAGTGGTACAGGTCCTACTGAAGGATTTGAGCTGCAGAGGCAATCAATTAAGCCCTAGAGATACCGTGGGGAAAGGTTTCAATTTTGTCATTTTCCCATACTGACCCTTGGCGCCTTACTTGCTAAGGAATAAAGAAGCTCCCAACTCCTAAACGGTAAGAGATACAGCAAACTGGACGAAATTTGTGTCCAATGAGTGTTTATTCGGGGTGTTTTATTATAAAAATATATTTGTGTTCAAATTTTGACCTATTGAAAGTACGTGGGGGCCCAATTGGGCCCAAATTTTAGAAGCACTTTTGCACGGTTAAAAATCATCCGATTCCCCCGAATTTTTTTGGGAGGTGGTTTTCAGGGTAGAGGAACAGCTTAAGATAGTGGGAAACGCAAGTTTCAAAACCAAACAAGTTGTTATGGGTGATTATGAGCTATCGGGGGTTGCAGCGTGTGTTTCAGTTTTTCGCTACACTCTATTTTTACTTTGACACACATTTCGTGACCCTAGGAGAAATTCCATTCTTGAGCGCAAAGAATAGACCTTCTTCTACACGATAAACCTGGTTGGAACACAAAAAAATGATTTCTACCTCCCTTTTGACCGTTTGAACCGGAGTCGTGTAAAATTTTAACGAAGTTAAATTTGAAACCTTTCCCCACGGCATCTCTGGGGCTTAATTGATTGCCTCTGCGGCTCAAATCCTTCTGTAGGACCTATACAACTATTTAAAAAATATTGCACTGGTCTACGGACATTTTAAACCCTGATTTTAGTGACATTTTTGTGAAAACAGCGTGAATTTGGCGACCGTGTATGCGGGTTGCCTACCCGAACCTCCAGTAAGGCGCCATGGAAATTTTGAGGGGCTGTAAAATTTTTCCTAAAGGAAATTTCAAATGCCTCTTCGGGCAAAAACCTTCATTTGGGTCTAAACTACAAATGTACCAAAAGGCATAGCTGTAGGTCAAAGTGCAGCTACCGAAGTCTTTTCGTGATGTAGTTCCTCCACTATTGGTGATGATTCATTGCTTTGGCTGTCCTTTGCTCCGTTGTTTCTTCCTTTAGTCTGATAATTTGTGTTAGATTTAAAGGTTACGTGCGCTGCATCAGCCTTGTTTTTCATTTCTTCTTGCTCAAGGTGGATTTGATTGACTGTCGACATGCCCATTTTATTTTCTCTGCTTTCGAAGATTAAAACAATATACATGATTGAAACATGGCCGTATGAAACATGGCCCTCTACACTGTTATCACCTCAGACCATTCTTTCTAAGAATTGGGGCCGAAAATTTAAACACGGTATGATCAGAAGCTAGAGACCACCTGTATTCTCTTAATTAAGATTTTTTTTATTTTTTTTGAAAAGTGAGAAAGTTTTTGATCAGAGGACAGGAAAATAAACCTGTGTTCTATAATTTACATCAAAACTAACTAATTTCTGAATCCATTGTTTTAAAAAAATGTAAAAATGTTTTTAAAAAATCTGAGAAACTGAGAACTCTTTTTGAACACCCACTGCTGCTGGCAACTTTATACAACAAACCCCTCTGTTACGGCCTAATTTTAAAAATGTGGTTGTAAATCTGTAGGCAGAGAGTGGACTTAGATGTGAAGAGCAAATGTCACAAAAGCTGCTTCTCCTACATCACGTTCCTTGCGTGAACCAGCGCCTCCTGAAACATGAAGAACGCAAAGTATTACCCAACAAGAACTTTCCCACGTTAGATACTCAAAATTAGTTTTAAAAAGTACTACATATGTTACGGGGGATATCCGATCACCGGTGATATCGGGGTTTCGCCGGCGTAAGTCCGGTTTCGCCTACCCTCAGCGGCGAAAGCTAGTTTTGACCGGACTTCCGCCGGCGAATGTCCGTATGTTCGTAGCCGATCGGGTGTTCGCCGGCTCGTCACCGGCGAATATCCGATATCGGGCTTTCGCCAGTGTTAAAGTGCTGTCGGCGAATTCCCGGTTTCGCCACCCAACAATGGGTGGGGGTAGCTCAGCGGCGGTACTCTGTCGGCCCTTTCGGCCCACACAAAATTCAAAATGCAGAATCCGGATCAACTTCCAAGCAAAGCTATTTTCGATCAGAAATTATCAGAAGTTTTATCTAAAAAGAAAGCCCAAAACACGTCGTACATGGACCAGAAACAGTACGACCAATTTATTCAAGAGGTGAAAGAAGCGAAGGCGCTTAAGACAAGCAAGCAGCCCTGCACCGTTGCTCAGCGCAGCATGGCACAGCGGCGCCTCGCCAGGTTCGGAGTGGTCGAAGTAGGTGGAGTGGAACGACTAATAGCTGCACTTAAGACCCCGAACGCCCCGATGGTCTTCTTTACACCTGTGGAAGAACTGCACGCAGTCCTGACTGAAGCACACATCGCTGTTGGGCATGGCGAGAGGAACCGTATGAGCCATTTCCTGGCCAAAACATACAAAAATGTAACCGAGGAGGCCATTCTCCTCTATCTTGGGCTCTGCGGCATCTGTCTCAACAAAAAAACTGTTCAGAAGAGGGGCATAACGGTCAAGCCGATGATTTTCAGGCAAATGAATGATCGGTGGCAAGTCGATCTCATAGACTGGCAGACGTCCCCAGACAGTGAATTCAAATTTATAATGACAACACAAGACCATCCTACAAAGTTCACCTGGCTGCGGCCGCAGACCACCAAGCGCGCAGAAGAGGTAGCCCGCAACCTCCTGGGCACAATGCTGTGCTTCGGGGCGCCCTGCACACTCCAGTCGGACAACGGGAGGGAGTTTTGCAATGATGTAATCCTGTCGCTCAGAGACACCTGGCCTGAGCTGAGTATGGTGCACGGTAAGAGCAAACTAGCACTAACCATGACAAACCAAACTCTAACTAGCTAGTTACCAATACGTAATGGTGGTTGCAGGAACTCGCCGACACTCGCAAAGCCAGGGAAGTGTGGAGCGCGCAAACCGCGACGTTCAGGACATGCTGACGGCGTGGATATGGCAGCACGGCACGAGGGAGTGGTCGCTGGGCTTAGATTGGGTTGCGAGCCAAAAAAAACCGTGCCGTGCACCAGGGCACAGGTGTGCCGCCCTACCAAGCCATGTTCGGCGCTCCCATGAGGGTGGGAATCACCCCCTCCCTACCTGCCGCCGTGGTGCCATACATGGAGACGGAAGAGGAACTTGAGGAATTCCTGCAAGGAATTAAGTCTCCACAGCAGCAATCTCCACAGCAGCCGCCTCCACAGCAGCCGTCTCCACAGCAGCCGTCTCCACAGCAGCCGTCGCCACAGCTGGAGGGTCCAGGGTCTCTGCCTGCGACACCACCAGGTAGCCACAGTGCCACGAACACTATCAATGGTAGACACGGACGGAAACTCGCACAAACATGTTCATGCAGGCCCTACCCCTACTGCCATCGGGCGCATTACGCACCGGACACCGCGGGCTGTGACACGGACAGCACGGACTGTGCCCCGGGCACCACGGGCGCAGAGTACTCCCCTGCGAGACGCGGACACCCCCGTTTCCACCTTGGACTTCGCCGGCTTCGGGACACCATCCGTTGCGACGACGTCGCAACAGAAATGCACGTCGTGTGGGCAGCGTTGTGCGTTCGACGATCTCTGCGCGAACCAGGACTGTATGCGACCTGTTCACAAGGGGTGCGCTATCGAGGAGACGTGCTCCTTGTGTCAGAGAAGCGCGTCCATTGCAGACCAGCAGCGAGCGGCAAAGGAAGGCCTGGTCAGACAGGCTAACAAGATGACACGGACTACAACGAAGAAATTTGCCGCTGTCCAAGTCGGGGACACCGTTGTCGTACCAATCCCCGAGTTTGATAGGGCAAAGTGTGACCCCCGAAATGTCACCTGGTCTTGCCCAATCCGTGATGCCTCGTGAAGAAAGAGTTTATTTTATTTGTGGCAAGTTAATTTCAAATTTGCATTCCAAAATTGGATTAGCGTTAGTTTAGTGTTATTAAATCTACTTCAATTTATATTTGAACTCAGCAGAGTCTTTCAGAATAGCAATGAGACTTTGTATTACTTTTGATGTCTGACTGAAATTTTAGACGGGGTTGGACTTCACACAAATAATTCAAGGAAGAAAATGGTGGGGTCTCTTTAAGATTCAAAGTTGTATTGGAGAAGCTGGTGGCTCTCAAAGGAATGTTTGCTTATTTCATTTCGAGTTCATAATCCACCAACTATTTTTAAAACATGGCTTTGAACCGAGATAAGCCCCTAGTTATATAATGACACTAACGAATGTTTAGGCATCACACACCTACTTCCGTTTTCTTTCTTGATCTTTTTCTGTAAACTGCAACCCATTTCAAACTTTCAGTCACATACTATATCTTGTACCGTGTCTCATTGCCATTCCAAAAGACTTTTGACTAGAGTTCATATATACATTTAAACAGCTTTGATACATTTAAATTAAAGCTATTCCAATGTTAAAATGAAAAGTTAATTTACTACAAATAAAATTAAGATAACTCTTTTTGCAAGGGTAGCGAATGTTTTGAAGTGCTTCTGAGTGTGTGTTTTCCTCATCAGATACTCGTTTGCTGCAAAGCTTTCTTCGAGATGGGGCTGACCTGTTACAGCACGAGTCCAATGACGAAACAGAAGATGGGAAGCGGTACTTGAAACTAAAGGAGATTCCACTTAATGTGAAGAAAGTATGCACTAACTGCTTACATTTAATTTTTCTTACACAATTCCTAAGGAGGTGCTGAAATGTGTATGCAGTGAGTATAGTCTTTATATCCATTGTTGCAAATCCAGGCCTTATGCTTGACCATTCCTTGTTGTTTTAAAATAATCAAGATACAGTTAAACGTTGTATCATCTTACCAGACAGGGGCATGACTGCGTCACTTTAAAAATCCCTCCTTTCCCTGACTATTCGTTTATTTTTGTGTTACCTCATGATGTCTGAGGGGTATTAATTCTACTGCTTTTCATTGCAATCATGATTCTTGCTGATCTTAGCAAGTGCAAGAACCATTTCATAGTAGAGAAAAAATTGCTATTGTTTCCCTTCTCTTTTCAGGCTTTATGAATCGCAATGTCCACAATGACAAGCAGTTGAAACTGAAATCTGATTTCATTAATCAATAAGAGGTCCCCTGAATGGCGCAAATCTTCTCCCAAGCCCAAAGCTCAACGAAAGAAGGTAAATATCTATTCTGATGCATTGAACCCCCCTCTCTTACTTTCTACTCCTTCCTTTCGTCTGTTCCCTCCCTGGATGATCTCTCAAACCCCAACTCTTCCTGTCTCTCTGCCTGGCTGCTTTCTTCCCTCCCACTCCCTCCTCCCTCTCTCCCTCCCCCTCTCCCCCCCCCCCCTCTCTACCCCTCTTCTTCCCCTCTCTGTATCTGTCTCTCCCTGTGTCCGTCTCTCTCTGTGTCTGTCTCTCTATCTCTCTGGCTGTTCTCTCATCCTTGCCCTCTCCCTGTCTCTCTGCCTGGCTGCTTTCTTCCCTCTCTCCCTCCCCCTCTCCTCCCCCTCCTTGTATCTGTCTCTCTCTGGCTGTTCTCTCATCCTTACCCTCTCCCTGTCTCTCTGCCTGGCTGCTTTCTTCCCTCCCACTCTCTCCTCCCTCTCTCCCTCCTGCCCCCCCCTCTCCCTCTCCTCTTCTCTTCCTCCCTCCCTCTCCTCTCTCCCTCCCTCTCCGCTCCCCTACCCCCACTCCCTCCCTCCCCTCCTCCTGCCCTCTACCCCCCTCTCTTCTTGCTCTCTGTTCTTTGCTCTCTTCTTGGCCACGTTCTAAGTGAAATCGCTACGTACGGGATGCTTTTGAAGGCTTAGATTTGCAATATTCTCGTTGCCAAAAGGCCCCGGCTGATTGCCAAAGCATGGTGTGCCTCACGTTGTCAACCGAGCGCCTGGAGGGTAGGCCACTGTCGCACTCGAGTGTTTGCGGGCTGGCCTACCCTAGAGTTTTGAGCTCGTCGATACTCCACACCTTAGGAATTTTTACTTCCCTCGGAGTGGCAATGCTCTCGAGCGTGGAGTATCACCGGGTGCAAAACTTTTTAGACTGACACTACATCAAGAAGCGCTGGAGTTCAAAGGACTTCTGTTTTTCCGTGAGCTGTTATCGTTTTCGTTACTTTCAGGTCGTGGCAACATCTTCCTTCATTACCACACCAATGAAGGATGCCTCACCTGGTGCGGGTGCGGTGAAGTCTCCATCTCCTTCGAAGATTCAAGTACCTGTTAACTCTGAAACCAAGCCTGAAACTCCCCTGAAGCAGCGGTCACCTTCAAGGAGACAATAACCGTGGAAGCTTCAAACGCCTCCAAAACTGATGTCACCTGCGAAGGTTGCCAAGACCAAGACCCCAGTGAAATCACCAGTGAAAGCAAGTGCAATGGTGGGTATGTCTCAGCAGCAGCCTCAGGAACAAGCCACCGCCTGGCCCAGCTGGCCATCATACAGCTACAATGGAAATTACCAAAACAATGGAAATTACCAAAATCATGGTAATTACCAAAATTACAATTACCCTTATGCACCTGCTCCCTATAATAATAATCATTATAATCAGCCTGAACAGCAGGGTAGCTACACCAGTTTGTAGTCGAGGTTGTATCATGTAATTTTTGTTTGTATGCACCTGCCCCCTATTATAATGATCAGTGTTGCAATCAGCCTAAACAGCAAGGTAGCTACACGAGTTTGTAGTCGTATGTTCTTATCTACTCTTTGTTTGTGAATTGTAGTCTTATGTTCTTGTGTACTTTTTGTTCATGTAATTTTATAATCATTTTGGAAAACGGAATGAAAATTTACTAACAAATATCATTTTTGTTATGCATTTGTTTCTCAGCCTATTTATATTCATATCCGGGTCACACGAAAGGGGAGGGGGAAGGGGAGGGGTGACACTGGTTCCGGACTGATTTTGGAACAGCCCGCGCTGCGCACCGGACTCATTCCGGAACAGACGGCGGTATCCTTTGGGTCACTATCGGACAACCTGCGGGCCCGCAGCGGACTGGTCCGACACCAAAGCCCGAGTGCTGCCCGACTTCACAGGATCGGGCATCCCCGAACCCTTGCCGATTTGGGAACATTCAGGAACATGTTTCGGTGAGTCCGATCGGACCAGATCGGATTTTTGACGGCTAAGCTCGCGCCCGGGTTGGTCTCGGAACTCATCATTTTTATACGGGCCCTCTCACGAAGGCTCAACTGACTTGTCACACTGTGTTGTTTTCTCGCATCAACAGAAGGCTGTATCACACCGACTGGTGGCGCAGCAAAAGACAACACGCCGATTATAACGGTCCGAGAGCCATCGAATCGATAGCAGCGGCTGACCGCAGGCCGCGGCCCAGCGTGGGACAGTGCAGGGATGGCAGCAATGACGTAGAGGCATTAGAGGAGGCCAGGCGGCAGACACGGCGCCTGCCAGGTGCGCGCCACGCCCGGCCACGCCATGCCAAGCCGGTGTGAAGGCATCGGCCGTTTTCTTCTGTATCTCATGGCAGTCAGTTCACATCCCTGCTCCACAACACAACCGGCGGCGGCGCATGAGAACGCGAAAGGTGCTAAGCGTCCTGAACAAAGCTGACGCGAGGAATGCTCACTGCCGAGGATTAGGGGTCGCGCGCTGCCCGCGGTGGGCGGAGCCGGCGTAGCCGTCCGCAGCCTGTCCCAGTGCGGATAAGTCGAGCCCCCGAGCACTGACCACCATGCCGGCGTCGGCGCGCCTCGCGGCTTCGGCCCTTCTCTGCCAGCTCTGCCTCTGGGCCGTCCTTGTACTGCGGTGAGTTCAAAGGGAAGGCCCGCAGGCAATCAGATGGAATTCTAAAATCAAACCAAAAAAAACAAGCTGGCCCGTCCCTTCCGTCATCCTCGGTGCTAGTTCCGCTCCGCTCCACCGGCACCTCGGATTGACAGGGGGACTTGGCCAGCTTAGCCTGCCGGTGGCGTTTGCGGGGCCTTCCGCCCCCGCCTCAAGTCTTCCTAGAAGTGCCCGATAGCAGATGTATTTATTACGATTAAGATCGTTAACCTGAGCCCGTCCCTGTGCGCGCCGCGATGGTATTAGTGTGCGCGCGGCGGCCAACCCTAACCTCAAAAATCAAAAACAGACAAATTTTCATTAATCAAAAATGCGATACAAATCGAAAATTGTTGCCACCGCACGTGATTCTACGTTAAAAAAGAAGTTGATCCTCAAAATTTGAAATTTTTCTATGAACGATAAGTCGGCGAACATACGTCCGCCCGAACGAACATGCGGCATCAGACTATAAGCCCGGCTCCTGCCGTTTCTAAAGAAACGTGTCGGGACGGGCTAAAAAACTAAACGTCCTTACTCTCAGTCGAATCCGTTCTAAGCCCAATCGTATTGCTTGTGCCGTGCCAGCTGTGTTGACGGCCAGGTGGTGACGGTGTCCTCGGGCCAGGTGCGGGGTGCGAGGGTCAGCGGGGTGGGCGGCGCCAGGGACTACTGGGCCTTCAGGGGCATCCGCTTTGCTGCCCCGCCCGTCGGGGACCTGCGGTTCAAAGTAAGCGCGGGCCGGAGCGGAGCGCTCACTTCTCTCTCTCTCTCTCTCTCTCCCTCTCTCTCTTTCTGTCTCTCCCTGTCTCTGTCTCTCTCTCTGTGTCTCTCTCCCTCTCTTTCTCTCTCCCTCTCTTTCTCTCTCTCTCTCGCTCGCTCCCTCTTTCTTTCTCTCTCTCCCTGCCTCACCCTCTATCTCTACGTGTACAAGTATCTCTGCAGGCGCCGCGGCCGGCCGGTCCCTGGGAGGGCGTCGCCGACGCCACTGTGGAGGGCAGCCGCTGCCCGCAGGTCGAGGACGGGACCGTGGTCGGCTCCGAGGACTGCCTCAACCTCAACGTGTACACGCCCACGGTAGGCGCCCACGGCCCGAACCCGCAAACCCACATACTACACAATGCGACAACAATCTGGCCGGAAATGTGGGCAGGCAACTGGCATAGCTCTTCCACCTGTAAGTAGGCAAAGAGCGGGACGTGGTTCCTCCCTGAAGCCGCTCCTAAATGCCCAACTGGTGAAACAAAAGTAGGCCTAGTTGCACTAAAGGTGCGAGAGGAAGGGGGGGGGGGGGGGGTCTGTGTTTACTTTGAAGTTGTTGATAGCACGAAGGCTGGTCGGAGATTAGAGATCCAAAGATTACGTTCGTGCCCTCTTTGGATCTCGCGCGTGAACTTGGCTAAGCAGGACACTAGGCGTCAGCACAGCACAACTCGGTCTAGCATAATAAAGTGAGTCAGTCCCCCTAAAACTACCTCACGCCGTTTGTCGCCATGTCTGCAGCTGGACTGCCCCGCAAACGGGTACGCCGTTATCGTCTTCTTCTACGGCGGCTCGCTCATCTCTGGCTCCAGCAGGTACTCGCCGTACTTCGGGCCGGACTTCCTGGTGCACCACGACGTGGTCCTTATCCTGCCCAACTACCGCGTCGGCGCCCTGGGTGAGAGGCTGCGAGACAGCGCGCTTAACTGCGCGCCTTGTGCGCGCGCGTCACCGTGCGGAGACACCGTGACAGCGGTACTGCTAGGCGGCCAGCGGCGGCCAGACCCCGCGCTCTAATGCGCCCCCGCTCTCAGAGTAGTGCCGGGCTGCCTCTGCGTTTCTATGAGTTCCATGTCAAAAGGGCAGGTCATCGGACAAAATATTTTTGATATTTTTCATAATATGTTAGTTTAAATAAGGTCAAAAAGAAAAGAAAAAAAAATTCGGGCTGATTTTGTTTGTCGCGATGAGAATGCTTCATTTTGATATAAATTTAAGGAGAGGATCTCGAAATTGAAGCGAATTTTCATGAAAAACAGGGAGTGTGTAGGATTAAAATATGTCGTTCTGGCCGTCGGGCGCAGGCTTCCTCAACCTGGACACGCCAGGCGTGCCGGGCAACGCGGGCATCAAGGACGGCCTGGCGGCGCTGCGCTGGGTGCGCGACAACGCCGCGGCCTTCTGCGGGGACGGCGGCGGCGTCGGCGGCCGCGTCACGATCATGGGGCAGTCGGCGGGCTCCAAGATGGTGGCCTTCTTGGCCCTGGCGGAGGGCGGCCGAGGTGAGCGCCGAGGGTGCAGGCCGGGCCGGGCCGCGATGGGGGAGTGAGCCTGAATATAATATGCATCGGTCGTCACACACAGGGCTGTTCCGGGCGGCCATCCAGATGAGCGGCGCCGCCAACAGCCCCATGGCCTACACGGAGCGGCACGTGGAACGGGCGCGCGCGCTGGCGGAGCGGCTGGGCGGCAGCGGCGCAGACACCGCCGGCGCAGAGCGCACCCTGCTGCAGGCCGACTGGAGGGCCATGACTACCCAGGCCTTCGACATGTTCTACAACCCGGTACGTGGCCCGCGGCCCGCGGCCCCGGGGCCTCCGAACGAGGGGCACATATCAGTCTTGAGAAATGTGTACATGCACTCCCCTGGGCAAGAGGCTCTTGTGCTTGGCGTACAGGGACTTAGCAGCCCTTAGAGCCCTCGCACCGAGCCCTCGTAGCCCCCGCCCCGCCCCGCAGCTCACGGCCTGTTCTGCAGGGCTGGGGCCTGACCTACAACCCGTTCGTCCCGTCCCCGGAGGGCCGGCCCGCCGACGGCGAGGAGGTGGTGCTGACCCGCGACCCCGAGAGCCTCCTGAAAGACCCGCTGGTGCCCAGGGTGCCTACCCTCACGGGCGTGACGAGCGCCGAGGGGATCCCCTTCACCCACGGTAAGAACACCAACTAGACCGCGTCCGCGCACCCCGCGGACACTGCGAGGGGCACACCAATCCTGAAAATTTTGTGCATGGACTGAAAGACCAAATGACTGGATGGAACTGGAGAGAGAGTGGACGAAATTGCTCTCAGAGACTGGTAAGCGAGGTTCAATATCCTTTTCTTCATGTTCTGCTTTGCGGAGACAGCCGTCGTTGCCGTGTTTCAGCTTCCTTATCAGAGGTAATTAATCATTAAATTTTAAGAATAGTCCCTAGTACAATGAGAACGCATCCTGTCGCCCAACTGGCTGTATATTCACATGATGGCAGTGGCAGCAGTGGCTTGTGATGGTCGGCCAAGTGAAGCGTCAAAACAATATCGGCCTCGGTCTCATGAACCGGTTCACCGAGTGGTGGGTCACCGGTCCGAGTGTTTGACCTTAAAACAATTTATTATCAACACCCATTGTTCGTTCAACAAATCTTTTTCGGAAACATCTCTGTGACGATTTGGAAGGAACTGGAAGTGACTGCGAATAAGACTGTTTCGTAGCGTGTACTACTGTGTGGTGCACCCCTCGGTATGACCAAAGGATTGTAGGATATTGAAATTTCACTCGAGCACCGTCATGTTGGCAGAGGCCTTCCACAGCGAGGACAAGCTGGCAGCGATGGGTGCCAACCTAACGGCGCTGCTGCGGGCGGACGTCGCGTACGTGGGGGCGGCGACGGCCAGGGCGCTAGGCGTGGCCACCTCGCCGACGGACGCCGTGGTGGAGGAGATTGCACGCCGGGTCAAGGACAAGTACTTCCAGGGCCAGGACCCCAGCGCGGATTACCCGTCGGGACTGGCATACGTTAGTACCCCCCCCCCTCCCTTCCCCCTGAGAGTATTTGAACCCGCACTGACCGCCGCCCTCCGCATTTGCATCGCAGCTGACGGGTGACATGCGGTACGTGTACCCGCTGTACCGCTGGGTGCGTCATCTGGACCGCCAGGACGCGCCGTTCTACCTGTACTTCTTCGACCAGGTGACTGACTTCAACTTCCAAAGGCCGGATGGTTACCCCGTGCCAGGTAACACGGAGCTCCACAGCAGGCGCGTGTGCAGGGGTAGGAAAGCCGCCCGGAAGGTTGGCAACGCACGCGGCATTCAGCCTGTAAGTAGGCAAAGAGCCCGACATGCCCCCCCCCCCCGCCCCCTGGACACGCGCCCGCTCCACAGTCTCGCACAGAACAGTACAGCACACGAACTCGATCTTCACCTCGTCGTATCGCCGTCCTCTTTGTTTCCTCGCGGTCTGGCCCGGTCCGACCCCAGGTGCCGCACACGCCGACGACCTGGCCTACACCTTCCGCGTGACGAAGAAGAAACTATACCAGGACCTCAACGGCGCCGGCAGCGGTAACCAGACCCTCAGGGACCACGTGCTGCTCGTCACGGACTTTGCAAAAAATCTGTGAGTAAATCTGATGGGTGAGGGGGAGGGTGAGGCAATGTCAGGATTTATTTTAAAAAAATATTGATCTAAATAATTACGTGATAAAATAATTACACTACACTGTAAAAATATTTATCGTCATTTTACGACAATCCTCTGGCTAAATCTGAAAAACGAAAAAGTCGTCACAGACCAAGAGAATAACTAGTCACCGATTTTTTTTATGGCATAAACCGATAGAAAAGTATGTCTCCTTGAAGTTTGGTCAGATGTGACGAATTATTAAACCTACGTATAAGTCGTCACGTGACGAATAAAAGTTGTAAAATGACGACATATTCAGGTGACCAGTGAATCGTCACAGCTTTTCTCGTCATATGACGAAAAATATTTACAATGTAGCAGGCTCTGGTAATTGAACTAGGCTTAATACTTTTTGGGTCGTTTCTCTTAGTTCGACAGTCCATGTTTGGCGTGTTTGGCTGCCTGCGACCTCAGTAATCTTGTTTCCCTCCCGCAGCACTTCCCCTGCCATCGCGGGCCTCGACGTCTCAGCCCTCACCGAGGACCGCCGCCGCTTCCCCCCGTATCTCTACATCGGCCGGGAGTCCCAGGAGCACCGCGTCGAGAACACCTTCGGCGGGCAAGACAGGATCGCCTTCTGGGACGACATCATGGGCGAGCTGCTGCATAACCCGCGCCGGTCACCTCCGAGCGGCTCATCGCGGCCGTCGGCCCTCGCGGTCCTGGAGGCCCTAGGCGTGGCCTTCGCCGTCGTGATATTGACGCGCTGACCGTGGCGCTGGTCGCGGTTGCGTTAAGCACCCTGCGCGTCGGGGGAGATGTACATATTGTAATTAGGCATGAAGAGCTAGCGTCCGAATCGTGATTTAAACGAGTTCAAGTGAGGCGATTGTGTTCTTCGTTTTTACACTGTTAACTGTGAGTGTCAATGTTTCACGTAGGGGTGCGAAGGTGCGAACCAGATGAAATAAAAAATATTGTGATGTGACTAATATTTGCCGCTTTCCCGCGAATTTTTTTCAGGACATCGAATGCGGCTGAAAGCCGGTAGATATCGATCACGCAGGGGAAAAAGTCAGGTTATTTGTTTTCCTTTCGTGAAATAATTTAGCTGCAATTACCCTAGTGAGCGATGCTGTCTACTGTCTCTGTGGTCATTAGTTTGGACAGAGGGCTGCATGTGCACGTGTGCGGTGTGCACCTACCACCGCCACAATGCGCCTGATAAGACAAAATCGATTTTACATTATTTTCTCTCCTAAAACGGCGATATCTCGAAAACCGTAAGAGATACAACGTTTACCTCGAAATTTTGTCCCTTCACAACTCAACTTTGGCCTGTTTGACCTTAGAAAAGTTTTGAAAAAAAAAAATTCAGACATTGATTTTGACTGCTGTTAGGAGCGTTTAGGCCCCATGCAGGCGCCCTGTGCGACCTTTTCCAGTGGTCCGATCGAGCATCGAGCTCACCGGGGCATCAAAATTCATGCCTTGGATCGTAGCATCGGATGAGAATGGTACACGTTGATATTTCAAAACTTGCTTCAGAATGTAACACTCTACCTCCACTCCTTGGCAGAGGGACTCACCCCGACGGTACAGAGGACGTCGTTGTGCGACAGGTACATGAAGATCAGCGTTTCGATGGCCGTCAGGTTGAACATCGGCGGCTCAGCTGTCCCGTAGACCTCCAAGTTCCTCTTGTGGCCACTTGCGGAACCCGGTCTCTGCACGGCCAGAGGTCACGCCAGGGGACGTCAGGAAGACCGAGAGGAGAGCCTCCCGGGACACGACGTGCGTTGCGGTCTGCGTTCTGCTCGTAATGGAAGATCTCGCCCCAAGATCCACCGCTCGGGACTGTCTCGAAAAAGTGTGGCAGGCTCTGAAACAAAATAATAATTAAATCGATGTGCGGGCGACGCGGACGCAGTAGGTGCAACAGGTGTACGTACGTATAGTAGGTAGTCCGCCGTCCACAGTAGCACAGAGGGACGACTAGCAACTAGCTCTTGATGGGCCTTGTTGGGCCCTGGTTGCACGGCAGTGCAAGTGCCACTGTTAGAAGACTCTGGCAGAGATGTTGACGCGAGATGAGCTAGTGAGCTCCGATTAACTCTAAATACTACAACTACTCCTTCCTTTCTTTTGAGAGGTAAACCACCCTACAGTTGCAAAATTTGACAAACAAAAACGCGAGAGCAAACTTCTGTTCCTATGATGAACACCTCCATTTAGTCCAGAGAGTACGGGAACAATCCACTCTTTGAGTGGTTAAAACCGACCCATGCATTCATCCTTTAAATCAAAGGCTGGCTTGAGATGTCTCGACTGATGGCAGCACCGGGAGGCGGACACGTCTGCATTACGACCGGGGACTCCCGTCTTGGCACGCTACTTGTCACCGATGGTGGTGGAACTGGCCTAGTTCATGGTAGAATCGGGATGCGGGCCGGATCGGGACAGGATCAGGATCGGGGGCAGGATCGGGGTCAGGTCACGGCTGTAACACGTTCAGAAACGGAAAGAATTGCGTTCTGTACACGATGCGTCAGCTGTGAGGAGAGGGCTGCAATGTGAGAAGCTGCAATGTAACCGAACACTGCAGATCCCTCTGACGTGGGAGATGGCCTCCGTTAGGCACGTCCGGGAAGAGCTGCAGTCCGGAACAGGGCTGAACTTGAAAATTAACAGGTCTTTGAATAGCTGCTGTTTTTGGAGACACTCCCCTTGCTTAGTTGCCAGGTTGGTTGCCTGCTAGAGGCTGTGGTCGGGGGGGGGGGTCTGGATCAACTGTCACGATCTTCTCGTCCTCCTCCGGGAAAGAGTAAACAAGGGTTTACAGAGAATCACTTAAATATATTTGTTGCCCTATTAATAGATTTTTAAGAAAAGTTTAACGTTTAAAATGTTCAACGTTAAAAAAAAAATCTAAATCCCTACTTAAATAGGAAGCAGATGATACCAACTCTAAATGTCTTCCAGTTTCTAAAGGGTTAAGGAAGCTTTGAAGTCTTATGTGTGTGCGTCTGTGAAAGCAGAACTTATCCTTTGTTGCGTTTTTAGTCAGTTTGTGAACATCATAAGGGGGAGCCGAAGATATTTGAAAGGAAATGCGCGTTTGGCCTGGTCGCGTTTGGCCTTTGGCCCTCTGCAAAGCAGGGTTGTTAACGTTACTTTTGGCACTAACGCGTTACCGTTATTTGCACGAAAAGTAAAGTAACGCGTTACCGTTACTGGGGAAATGTAAAGTAACGCGTTATCGTTATCAGTAACGGAGCAACGAGCGTTATCGTTACCGATATTAAAGTGCCCTCAGATATCGATTTTTCTTTGAGATTTAGAATGTGAGTATGAGAGTACACCGAGAATTAGAAAAAAAGCATACACAGTTGCAATTATTTATTTTATGACCTATCTTTCGAAGCACTACCGAATAAGGCACAGTAAAAAACTAATTAAAAAAAAATTAAAACCACAGCACACCAGTGGTGTCACATTCAACGAAATACCTGTTTCTCGAAGTACTTTCCAATTATCACCTAAAATCTACGTCATCGTGACGTGGATTTAGGGTAGATAAACTGCATCTACCCAATCCACGTACGTAAGGGGCGCAACATCCACCTCGAAAGTAAAGCGATCAATCAGGGACTGCCCCGGCGACATAGAAACGAGGTGGATCTACACTGTAAAAATTTGGGGTAGAAATTTCAACCCTTTTCGGGAAAAGGGTTGATATTTGTTAAACCCTAAGAAGTGAAATCGAACGAAAGGCTGAAATAATCACCCAACAGGTTGAACTTTAACCCAAAAGATGAAAAATTCCACTGTTTGGTTTAAAACTGCAGTAATTTGGTTGAAAAGTCGTCCATCTTGGTTGAGTTTAGTATATTGTAGCCCACTGGGTTCAGAATTGACACCCAACAGTTGAAATCTCAGTCTTCTGAACTGTCGATTTCAACCCTCTTTAGATGGGAAAGGCAGTCGGAGTGGACCGGGTTTAGTTTTACACCCTCATGTGGAAACATCTAGCCGCAAGTGGATTGACTTGAGCTTGGTTCAAGAGGCTTGAGGAATGCTACGGTTCCCTAATGTCTCCTTAGCCGTGTGGTCTAAGGAGCTTGTATCCAAATGGAAAGTTCTCAGGTTCAAGTCCCAGTGGGGTTAAGTGAGTTTCGTGCTACATATAGAACGACGTATGCATAGCTCAAAATTTCCTCGTCAACATGTGTCATTTTTTTGTTCCAACATTCTCATTTATTTTAAACCAAAGACGAGTAATTTTCAATCTTTCCTGCTGCACAGTCACTTTTGTATTGTGTATTTGTATTGTGTATTTCAACATAGATAGGATCCTTGAGTGAGTAAAACCTATGCAAGTCGCATATTTGCAAGACGTACTGTATCATATCAACAGGTGCTAGGCAAGGTATGCTCCGGACCCACCCCAACCCCAAGCCCACCCCAATCTACAGCCTATCCATGGTCGTGTTTATGTTCGTAAGTCCACACACAGCTTTGTCACCATTTACTAATATCAGTATCCCTTTTCGGTGACGACATAGTCATTTTATCCATACCGTTTCGCGTATCTTCTGAGGCCCAAGCCAAAGAGGCCTCACTACTTGGTCTGCCTTGGAGACCGAGGCCTGTACTCAATCCGTGTGCGCGAGCGGTAGGGCGGTTCCTCCGAAAAGCTAGATAGATTTCATGAAGTATTGACAACGCTCTATGGACTGATGTATTACGAACATTTTGAGAGACCAAGGTGAAGTTATACGTAGTTGAAGCTACCAAAGTACAGGGCTCCCTAAAAATTCCACAACGTCTTCTAAGCTTTGAAATTAGTTTTGAAAACTGGTTGATGTGGCAGAGAGTAATAGGGGCCTAAAATTAAAATAAATACCAGCAGAAGAGAGATTTCAGCATTGTCCGATGACGCCTGGGTTATGTGAGAGGGGGAAAAAAGAAGATATTTGTAATATAAATGAACTGAAGTCCTACATACTGAAGGTCTCGGATATAACGTGTCTCCCTATATTGATTCTGACCGACAGTAATGAGGTCTTTCACTTTAAATATGTTTATCCTGAGGAGATTTAGGATTCACTGAATGACATTAAATCTCAAGCTAAAGGTGTACATATGTTACCTCTAAAATTCATCTAACTTTGTCTTCCTGCTATCTTACCAGTGCTTGAAAATCTATATAATTACAGTTTACAGAATGGAGTTATCCCTTCAAGTTGGAAATTAGCTAATGTGTTGCCTATACCCAAAGTACAACAGCCCAAACAATGTGAAGTACTCAGACGCCTTTGGATGATGTCTGTAAGATACCAAAAAATTCTGATACTATCAAACTTTAGCCTGTGACATACAACTAGAACAGGACAGACGTTATGACACAGCAGAAGAGAGATTTCAGCATTGTCCAATGACGCCTGGGTTATGTGAGAGGGGGGAAAAAGAAGACATTTGTAATATAAATGAACTGAAGTACTACATACTGAAGGTCTCGGATATTACGTGTCTCCCTATATTGATTCTGACCGACAGTAACGACGTGTTTCACTTTAAATATGTTTATCCTGAGGAGATTTGGGATTCACTGAATGACATTAAATCTCAAGCTTAAGGTGTGCATATGTTACCTCTAAAATTCATTTAACTTTGTCTTCCTGCTATCTTACCAGTGCTTGAACAAAAGTTAGCTTCCCAAAACACTATTTCCCAAAGGAATCCTTCCCAAAATTAAATTCCCAATCCTATGTTTTCCAATCCACTGCTCCCAATAATATATTTTCCCAAAGTTGTCCCCAAAAGTTTTCCTAAAAACTTAGCAAGGTGGGGCCGGTGGGGTTCGGGACTGGGTATCGCATCACCCTGGGAGGCGAGGACTTCCTTCTGTTTGACTCCTATGATGATGGTGATGACGAGGCCAGAGCTCGAAGAGTGATAGTTTTCGGAACCAAACGGAACGTCGAGCTGTTCTGGAAATCCGAAATGTGGTTCCTCGACGGCACATTCAAGACGGCTCCACGTATGTTCAAGCAAATTTTCACCATACTGGCCCTCATGAAACGTCCTGGAGACACTGTCGACGATCCTGACGTCGAAACTGCAGTGCCGCTCGTATACGTGTCATGGTTCTGTTTTGTGTGTGTTGTATGTCCGAGCTGATATCACCGCTCTTAAGACGGGTCGGCGAGCTGACCTCAGTGCCTCGTTGCCGGTTCAGGCCCGTGCAGGCCGAAGCCGTCCGTAGGGCGCTTGAACGAGTATCGTGTCTGTTAGGCCCGCAAACTGGACCACCACTTCACACTCTAAATGGTATCGATCACGCAGTTTAGAAAGTATTTTAGGAAAATACATTCCTGGGAAAATTTATAGTTTGGGAAAAATAACTTTGGGAAATTCACATCGGGAATAAAAGTTTTGGGAACATTCTCTGTAGGGAAAATGGTTTTGGGAAAAATGACCGGTAATCCCGCTGGCGGCCGGCGGGTCTCATCCACTACCGCCTTATTTCCCCCCTTCGACATCCCTGTTCTGCGTCGATACTGGATGGATGGGAATGAAGAATTCAGGCATTAGCACATCAATAAGCTTATTGCAAACGAAAATAAAACACAACCTTTAATGCATCAACTAAGAAAGTCAGGGCGCTCAGATGGCGACGTTTCAGTTAGGTATATTCTTTCATTTATAAAAGAAAGTTTCTCCGGCCCCGGCGTCGGCTACGAGCCATCGTCAGAAATTTGGAGGCTTAGCTCTCGCTGACGATATGTCACGACCATTTGGTATGGTCACACTGCGCAGACCACCTGCCGCGTTGTCCCCTGAGTTTAAAGACTATCGTAAGATCGCTTCATGTGATTAATGACCATGCCGGAAGGGCAGTTAAGTTAATGCCTTATTTTAACAAGGATGGTTTTAACCAGAGATAAGGATTCTTTTCAGGATTTGTTACTGACCGTTCAGGCCCACCGAAAGTCTTTGCCTAGTGTGAAAAAACAAAATATGTTTTGAAGGATATTTACTGCCCCTGAAGCAATGCAGAAAACCATCCTGTAGACAGAAACAAGTCCTCTATCGCAACGTGCATTACAAGGGTCACTATACTGCTTATGCTTAGTGTCCGAAGTGCAAACAATATCCAAGCCTTACAACATGAACTTTCGTTGAAGGGACGCACTTGTCTTTTGAGCATGCATTTGTCAGCTTGTGGTTTTGGACATGCCATGTGTCCCCCACAGACACTGCAATAGTGACAGGTATCACACGAGAAGCCACTGGGCACTGTTTTAAGTATTTTAGTTGAGTTGGTTCGCATTTTTTGTTGTTTAGAGGCTGTTTTCCTTTCAGTTGATTGCTTTAAATTTTCTCCCTCAGGGACATAGCATCTTGGAAGATACTTCAAATGCTACACCAGCAGTTAGGGGGCGAGGGTGTTATTGTTTAGATTGACGAATCAGTTATTACCAAGAGAAAGTATGAGAGGGGAAGGGGGATTCGTGAAACCAGAAAAGAAAAGTGGGTACTAGATATCTATGATACAGTACAGAAGATTGATGTTGTTCTCTACGTGGTTAAGAGAGACAAGGCAACCCTTGTCCCTCCAATTCGCCAGTATGTGAAGAAGGTTCTGAAATATGGACAGACCAGTGGGCTGCCTATAGCGGACTCGACAGGTTTGGTTACATCCACATAACGGTGAACCACTCCAAAGAGTTTAAATCAGCTGATGGCACCTGTACGAATGGTGTCGAAGGTTACTGGTCTCGCCTATAGCAATTTTGCCGGCACACTAATGTTCTCAAAAGCTAACTGCCTGCAGAACATATAGATGAATTTATGTATCGGCAACACTTCAGGAGAACTCCCAAAGAGCGCCTGGACTCATTCCTTGCTCATCTGCGGGAGAGGTACCCTGTTTAGTTATTTTAATTTGACTGTGTGGTATTTACCCTTTTATCATTTTATGTTCTGTGATACATTGTGATATTAGTTAAATTAATTAAAAACATATTTTTGTTACTTATCTACATATATTCTGTGTTTCAGTAAATAACATAGATATACACTACACTATTCCCTTTTTGAATTAATAGGAGGGTGATTATATAAATGAAATACACTTAAATATACAACAAAATTATTGATTCTCTAAATCTTTCTTGCCCTGGTCTAGGTTTCCCATTCAAGTCACAGAATGCACAACATCGCCATGTAGGTAACCGTACTTACCGCTAGATGGCGACACGTGTCGTCTGCTTCTGGTATGGCTGTCAGCCATCTTCGCCTTGTTTCGTAACCTCAAAACGACGCTATTCAGTAAAATTTGAAAGTGCGAGGATCGCCGCATTTCATAGCCTATCGTCGTTCGGGACAAAAATAACGCCGAAATGCCAAATTTCCAGCCGGGTAATAGTAGGGTATTATCGAATGCACAGTTTTTGTCCGAGATACTTCAAATTCAGGTTTTCTCACTTATTTTACGTGCCGAACAATCCTAGGGGTGAAAAACAGCGATCCGACAACTTTCAAATTTCACTGAAATTCTCTCAAATACGAGTGTACGCTAGGTTAGAGATGGATTTCTTCGGACGCGTCCTTCAGCTCCGGCAGACAAGTGACGATCTGTACATCACAACACACCTGTGGCGCCATCTAGCGGTGAGTATCATAACTATCTGCCCCATTCACTGGCACTACCCCAACACTCGGCACACAGTGTATTTAAGAGGGAATTTCCTGTCAAAATGTTGCTCAGCGAGTGTGACAATATTAAAAGTATTTACGATTATTTTCGTCGAGACGAAAAATAAGTAGTAGCAAGCCTTCAAGATGAGGGTTTTCTGAAACCCCTAAAAAATTGCAGCAAATGTAGAACTAAGCAATGTCTGATGAGAAACACCGGCTACAAGGGCAATAACACTGCTTATTGGAGAAAATGTAGAAAATTTTCTACTATTTCGGATGGTACATTTTTTGAGGGTACTCATTTGTCGTTTGAATCTATATTTGTGTCGATGTGGTTTTGGATATGCCACATATCATCTAATGATACCGCTAATGCTACTGGAATCACAAGAGAAGCCGTGGTCCAATACCATCGTTATTTTCGGTAAGTCACGATTGGAACTAGCCTTCACTGAATTTATAAAAGTTTACTAACAATCACTTCCTGGGCTTTTACAGCGATATTGCTTCCTGGAAAATACTCGATGTTCCTTACCAGCTAGGTGGTGAAGGAGTCACAGTGCAAATAGATGAGAGCGTGATCACACGGAGAAAGTACAACAGGGGGCGTCAAGTGAGGAAAGTGCGAAAGGAAAAGTGGGTTTTAGGGATTTATGACACAGTGAAAAAAATTGGTGTTGTATTGTATGTTGTGAAAAGAGACAAAGCCACACTGGTTCCTCTGATACAACAATATGTGCAGCCAGGAAGTATAATGTGGACTGACCAGTGGAAGGCCTATGCAGGACTAGATAAGCTTGGATATGTGCACAAAACAGTGAATCACTCAAAGGAATTTAAAAGTCCAGATGGCACCTGCGCGAATGGAGTTGAGGGGTACTGGCAAAGGCTGAAAGGCTTTCTCAGGCATACAAATGTGCTCAAAAGTGATCTCCTACCTGAGCACATAGATGAGTTTGTGTATAGGCAGTATTTTAAAGGTACTGGTAATCATGAACTGTTCACCACATTTCTTTCTCATTTGAAAGAAAAATATCCTGTGTAGCTAAGTAGTGTCATTGGTTCTACTAAATTTCTGATACTAAAGATTTGGTCCATTTGTATGTATCATATTCTAGTCAAAAGAATGTTCTTTTTTTTTTCTTAGTTGTCTATTGAATTACTGTAATTAGCAGTTTCATTGGTTCTTAATAATTTGTGTGATACTAAAGATTTAGTTCATTTGTAATCTTGTGACATAAATCAAAATATATATCCTATTCTAGAACCAAGAATGTTTTTTTTTTCCCCGGAACATCACAGGAAATGTACCCCAATCACCCAACATATTCACCCTTTAATATAATGCAGTTAGAAGGGTGAACATGTGAGCGTCGCATTCACCCAACATATTCACCCTTTTATATAGTGCAGTTAGATAAAAGACGCTCGCATGGTCGGTCACCTCAGGAGAGGCAGACTATTTGCATATAGCATAGTTAACAAGCGTTTTGAGAATTTGAATGGAGATCCTCGACACACCTAGTTCAATGTATAATTACTTAATAAGTTCAAAGTATATTTACTTTTATTTTCTTTACTTGTTGTACACATAGTTTTAAGTATATTTACTTTTTTTATTGTTTGTCTAAACATAAAAAATGAAACAAAATTGTAACTGTACAACTGCAGCTATTTCAAAAAAAAAACAATGTCAATTTGAATAATAATACTAATTGACATAATAATGTTCTTCGCCCTTCTTTGCCTTCCCATTTAAATTACAAAAGCAACGGCTGTACAGCTCATATGCCCAATATTTTTCCCTTCGCCCGTAGCCATGCTCCTCATCATTCCAGTAAGTGTAAAGCTGTTTCGTTTTGAAAATGTTATGCCTCGAATGGGCTCTTGCTTCTAGAAAGTCAGTCATTACTGACCAGTGCACCCCGTTTTGATAACAAAAGCTGGCAATTTTCAGTCTGTTATGGTAGTTGAGGTCCTTGGTCCAGAAGGCACTGTGCAAGGATTGCTGGTGTTTTCTTTGTCCAACTTGTGGTCCCCATCGTGGAACAGGACCCAGATGGTCCATGATGTTTTTCCAGGCTTTCGATGACGCCGACATTTTTAACACACAACAGATCGCAGACACTTTGGGCTTCCCTGATTTGTTTGTGTTGAGGTAGGGCAGGAAAATGGAGGCGACGCAGCAGGTTAAGTGACTCACCGGTGGATGGCGCCAGTACCAACTCAACACGATCGTCGTTTTTCGTCTGCACAGCCGAGGAACACGCCCGAAGAAATCCATCTCTAACCTAGCGTACACTCGTATTTGAGAGAATTTCAGTGAAATTTGAAATTTGTCGGATAGCTGCTTTTCACCCCTAGGATTGTTCGGCACGTAAAATAAGTGAGAAAACCTGAATTTGAAGTGTCTCGGACAAAAACTGTGGATTCGATAATACCCTACTACACTCTAAAGTTCTTACGGATAATTCACCACTGTATATTACGGATGAAACTGGGTCTCCGTAATTACAATGCACTTTGTTTGTATTACGGACAATTGAGTTTGTAATACGGACATAATGTACCCCTATGCTTGACTGCACCTTGTTACGGATAATTTCAACTGTAAGCTACGGCAAAAAAGCTGTTTGTATCTTACGGATCCTGTTCAGCTAGGTCTGTATGTATGCATGTACGGACCTTTCACAGTTATTTAACTGCTCTGAAGATTGAAACTTTTTAACAGTTAGTGTGTAAGAATTCTCTAGATGCGCGTGAAAAATGTTACATACGATTTAATATGTGCAAAAACTATTCAAATGATATGAATCTTATCATACATGTCCTCAAAGTACAACAGAAATTGTAGTTTAGGTCTTAACACGCCAACCTAACCTAACCAGTGTACGATTAGCACCAAATATCAACTAAGACCGACGGAGCAGCTCAACACCACTAACTCGACAGGCAAGCCAAGAAGCTGAATGACTGTAAGGGCTGCACTAACCCTCTTCTGTCCATTTACCAGGTATATATCGCAACCAAGCACAAACCTTTCACACTTAAGGAGGGCAAGCGAGTTTCTTCGCTAGGTTTCCATCTAGGTGATTCCCATTTACGGAGCTTCACTTCATGGAGACGTTGCTACATCAATAAACAAATAGTGGAATTACAAAGCGAACACCGCACTCGGTACGAAACAATTCGAATCGCTTTCGTCTGCGAAACCACTACGTTCATTTGTTGAATCCTGTCGAGTGAATCGCCGGGCAGAGATCGTGCGGTGATCGGTCAGTGAGGGGCGTAAGGGGGCGTAGTCGTGAATTCGGGAGGGGGGAGGGGGGGCATTTGCAAACCAAAGCGAATTCAAACATCACTATGCAATTGAAGTTCTCACGATTGGCGAGATGTAACGAAAAACCTAAAACTCCGCAACTAACTCGGTGTCTTGCGTTAGTTCCCTGGCGTGCCGCAGAGGGCGTGCGCGTGCTCGACTACCATTCAGACGCAATCGCTGCCTGAAACCAAAACACTACGCAGACTGTTGGCGGCTATGTAAACAACATGGCTGCCCCGAAGACTGTAACGTTAATTCTGCTACTATTTTATTCGTATCAGCCTTCGAATCATATTGTGTTGTCCCCAAAACATTCCAACCCGATTCACAAATGCCTGGACACTGTTGTCACCCAATCAAACCGAGTGTGTACTGAATGTCCGCTCGTGTCGTGTTCAGAACATTTGTTCTGCACTAACCTTCTAGGCAAGTGACCAAGATTTTTAAGTTTCATGGCAGTACAACTGGCAGCACTGAGGTCAGTTTATGCCATCTCGTCCACACCTTTCAAGTTATTTATGGATTTCAAACAGTGTCATCCTCCAGGTATGCTTTAAGTGTGCTTAAGCTTGAGAGTAAATATCGAACCATGGAACATTTGTACTGTTCTATGATAATGCTTCCTCGTGGTATCTCTATCTGCTATAAAAACTGGTGTTTGTTGCTCAGTGAAGTAAGAACCAATATGGGCATTCACCGTAGCATTGGTCGAGCAGTCGAGCATTCAATTTCAATTGCCGCAAACCCTCGACTACCTCCAACCCATACAAATCGACTGAAGCATTCAATTGACCGTATCATACGGATATAATTTTGTCTCATGAGATGGATGTATCCGTAGTATACAGAGCATTCTTGTTACGGATGAAGGTATCCGTACCTTACAGTCATGGTCATCCGTACTACGGCTGCGCAGAATTATCTGTATGATACGGTTTAAGTTATCCGTATTACGGATGAAACTCTCCGTAAGAACTTTAGAGTGTATTACTACCTTCTGAACTACCATGTCTCCGTCATTGCCAAATCTGTTGTGACTCGGGGAATGTGAAAAACACAGTCACTACGAAACAGCAACAGCCAGCATCACCTTTCTCACCTATTCTTCACACTTAACAGGTCTACTGCTCGTTACTCCCCTTAGCACACTTATTGCTTAGCACACTTATTGCAACACTTGAAATCATCTCTTTGGCCGGCTTCCACTCCCGTTGGCTGACGCGAGTTCGTTTCAAGTTCGCCAGGGAGGGGCACGCAGCCGCAGACGCCGCAGGGAGGGGGGGGGTAGTGTTTGGGAGCTGGGCGTGCCCGTTGTGTGAACTCGTGCAAACAGGTCAGTGACGACGTGACAGGACATCAGCCGCGGCAGCCAGGGGTGAGTCTGGGACCGGGAGGCGAGCGCCGAGCGCCCCTGACCCCACTGTTTCCTACGTTCCAGCAGGTTTCGTCCCGCCTTTGCAGCCAGCTGCGCAGTGGGCGGTCTAACCTAAACCCGGCCCGAACCTCTCTGTTCGTGAACGAAGCACAGGAGGAAGTGCGTGGTTGTCCTGGTTTGGCGAGAGCGCAATCTTCACATGCCTCTTCACCAAGCGAGTTGAGCAGCTGTGAACGTCAGAGGTAAGCGAAGGGGCCCGTCGTTCTACCAAGACGCCCGGCGGAAGAAGGGAGAAAGTAACGAGCTAGGTGTCACCGGTCAAGACAAGCATCTGCAAAAATTGTAGAGATGACAGTGCCAAAGACAATACTAATACGACAATAATAAAGATGGGTAATACAATAGAAAAGGGCAACTCAATTTTTTGTATCTACCATCAACTTAAGATTTGCCCCATTGCTGTGGTCTGATTACGCAGTAATGTGGTCTTAGGGAGACTGAGAAATCTAAATACTTGATCGTCAGCATTTACACAAGTGTGCTATCTAAAATTTAGCTGGGAAACTGATATCAAGAGCTCTTGTCACCCTCTCAATTTTAAATTTTAAACCTGTGGGCAGAGGAAGTAATATGCAATAAACCAGTCATCAGAAACACACATTTAAGGTAGGCAGCACTAAGTGTGGAATCCAGACTTACCTGGCAGCAGGTTTACTAACCAAATGGCGTAAGTTTTGAAAAATATTTATCTTTAAGATTAGAAAATATTCATCATTTTTTTAAAAAAGGATAATGGCCTGGCATATAAACCAGTCTAGTCTTGAAATAGCAGCTAATGTATGTTCTTACATTCTCGGCTCGAACAGTGAAATACTAACCATGACACAAAAACTTGCTCGACTCCTAAACAAAAACAAAACCTTTAAAGAGTGATCGTAAATGGGGATGACAAAATATCAGGACTGGGATGTCAAAGCCTAACAATTTTGGCGATCAGTAGTGCATGCTACTAAGCTACTTCGGGCTTTGCACCTAACAACGAAGTCGCCATTTGCAGGATTTTTAGCCTCATATAACCGGCATCCTGTTCTGCAACCTTGCAACCGTTTTGTTGCTTGCTGTTGCTTCTTTCTTCGTACAGCCGATTATGATCCATACAGCTATCTTGCAAGCATTCCATCAAGTGTAGAGCATTGATTCTGTGCTCTGCCCTAGCTGCTAAGACTCAATTTGTTGCTGATTATACTTGCCCCCACCCCCTTGGAATCTTCTCTGGACAGGGTTTCACATATCATAAAAACCAATCCTGAACGCAGGCTGTTTTCTCTCGTTTACCAGATTACCCAACTGAAGGTGTATGGTACCATCTGTATACTTTAAGTTCCTAATAGAGGTTTCCAACAAGGCTCAAAAGCGGAAGCTGAAGAACAAAAACACTCTCAGCCGGGAAGCTCTCGAGAGCACTTCTGAGACTTTGATGCATAAGAGCGGCGCCAAATATGGCAGATAACCTCCAAATTCACTCAAAGCGCCATTTAAGTTTCTCATACCTGCCCTCCAGAGTTTCCGGTCTGGAAGTGCTTTTGTTCTCCGGACCCCTGGAAATGGAATCGCGCCGATTTCCTAGGGACTTCTTAGGAACGTAGACCGAGGTGACCAGTTCCAAGGGAGTCCCTAGGAATTTGCACCCAACTGCTAGGGACTTCCTAGGTTTGGGTCAAGTTGTCTCGGTTTTGACAAAATCCCCTAGGACTCCTAGGCAATGCTTTTACCGTGGGGGAAGGAGAGGCTCTTGCAAGCCAAGGGGGTCGTTGGAAACGGCAGGGGGTGTCAGGCGATGTCCTTCTGCTGCCTTCGCCTGCCGTTTGTGTTTAGCGCGCGTGAGCTTGCCGGAGCGATGCCTTGGTTTGGTCCTCATTCTCTTCTCAGGGTTCTCGCAGGGTTGAAGATTCATCTCTTGCTAAGCTGGCGTCGTTCGTTATCTAAATGCAGGACTCTCGGCTGAACTTCGTGTACATACGAGAACACTCCACTTGCAAATTCTGCACGGCGCTGCGGAGGCAGTACGTTGAGGCGCTGGCAGGTGGCGCTGCTGTGCTGCCGCTCTGCGGCCTCCTGCCACTTACTGCTCCGCGCGCGCGGACTCACGGACTTTTCAGAAACATCAAAAAAGCATAACAGGCTGCGCTTTTAGATCACTAATCAATATTTATTGGCAGAAAACACAACTAGCTATTTATTATTTCGATTAGTATAGTTTCACATATGAAGTTACCGAGAGGATTTTGAAGCCACACAGTTGGTACCGCAAGCGCACAGTCAGAACTCTGCACGGCTCGGCTTCGTTGTGACGTTTTTGCGATTTTTCTATCGTCTTTAAACCGTGATATATTCAAGAATATGAATTTAGAAAAATAAATCTGTCTCTGATAGAGTTTGTTTCGATGGAGGGTATGTTTTGAGTTTATAATTTGTCGGCTGGTGCTCATTTCGTGACGGTCTCTGTCTTCTCCTTCCGCTGCCTCCCCCTCCTCTGCCCGGTTGTTTGGTCTCGATTCTGCCTGGCGAAATAATGTAACGTAGCAGCACATATCCGTTGACTACCTTCAATCAAAAGCACAGGTCGTCTTAAAAGCTATTTTATTGCTTTTGAAATGGATCAGAGCACCGTGTTGTGCTTACATGACACAAAAAGCATGTATTATCTGTGTGATGGAGAGGTTAAGTGGCGTAGAGGTTGATTGATGATATTGTATCATGCACTGAAAAAGATTTAACATATAGTATTCGCTCTATTTCATTATGTCCTGTTTCAAATCTTGTTCATTCCAGCAGCGCTGTATGCCGTAACCTAAAATTATTGGGGGTTCCTTTCCATTATTTTAACCTTTTGTCTGTGTAAACATTGCATGTGAGTTTTCAACTGGGGCAGAATACTACCTTACTGAAGTTAATGTATAAATGAGTGTGATGGATTAAAAATTTGTTTGCCCAAGATGGTCTGTTTCATGTGTTGCAGTGCTTTGCTAATTTTATGTTGCTGGTAACACCCTAACAAAGCGGCGATTCATTATCCTCTGGTTGGTTTCTAAGGGCAATAGAAAGCGACAAAGTCAATGAAAATTTCCTTACTTCACAAGGTATTCCTTCAATGAAATATTTTATCTCTTTTTTGTTCGTAAAACTTTATTCATTTTATATTTCATTTGTGTTTCACATCACAGTAAATGACAAGCGGAAGTTTTAAACGCATTGTACATGTTGGAGATTTCCCCCCTCTTCCTCCTCCTCCTCCTCCTCTGCTTCCTCTGCCTCCTCTGCCTCCTCTGCCTCTTCATCATCATTTCCATCATAACCATCATCATCAGAATCATCATCTTTCACTTCCTCTAACTTCTCACATATTTCTATGGCCTCTGCCGTTAGCTCATGGAGCTCAGCAAGTATTCCTTTGATGGTTGTATTCTTGGGCGGTTGCTGACATTTAAGAATAAAATCTTCAGCTCTCTCAAATATTTCTGTCACTGACATGGTTGTTGTTGATGTTCTGGACTCACTTGATTGACACTGAAAGGTCATCAGAGTCAGAGAGAGAGAGAGAGAGAGAGAGAGAGAGAGGACTCTTTGTTTTGTTTTTTTTTGGCCGGCGGCTCGCTGAGCCATGGTGGCCTGGAGATTTCCAATGGGCAAATCGTAGTACCAGGTGGGCAGGCACTTGTTCAGTTTACTTGCCAGAGTAGACAACATCTGTTTGTTCAGTGCAAAGTATTCTTATTATCTGTCCAAATGTGTTCTGACCATAACTGAAGTACGCTAAATCTTTCCATGTTTCCTTTAGAGTTGCTTTTCTTTACTACCTTACCTATACCAGCCCCACGGAGACTCGTTTCAATATTTTCATTTCAGGACTTCAATATTGATTGTGGAATGGTGGTTGTTGTCGTGGGGCTTATATTATTTCGACTGGAATGTGTTTACTGTCTAGTGCACTGATCTCAGTGGTAAGTACCTATGATATAGAGAAACTTTTAAACGTATATCGTGACTTAATTGATCTAAAAGATCACTCACTCATCTGATTGTTGCCCTTTATAACTCTCAACCCAAAGTACTAATGTTGTTTTTATCTGTTTTTCTAGATTGCTCTCAGTGGTGAAGCTGTACTACTCCAATTTGCATCAAGCATCAAATTTCATGATGTGGATACCATTTTCCTCTCCTTTTTTTCATGCCTTAATTAAGCATGCTTCTTTTTTCTACCCATGAACATGTAAAGACTGAAACTTCATTTCAAAGGAATGCTTGAGTGTGACAGGCACATGAACCTATGCAATTTTCTTTCAAAGGTTTTAAATAAATTTATCTGTGTAAATATTGTTCTGTTTACCCTATTCTTTTATAAATCTGCACAAGTTTGAAATAAGCAGTCATATCACCGCAGATATAAAGGTACGGTTCAGATCGAAGTGACATTCCTACCTCCTAAAAATATATAAAATATCAGAGGTGTCTCAGAAATTCATTCTCAAGATCATTTTGCAATTATCTGCATGAAGGAACAAATTAGCTCACATTTTCAGTTCTTTCCCTTTAGCCTATTATATATTGTCAAGGGACGCTTCACAAAGGAACAAATTGGCCCACATTTTCTGTTCTTGCACTTTCCCCTAAAATATATCGTAAGGGGATGCTGCAGAAAGGAACAAATAGGCTCATATTTTGTACTTGCACTTTTCCCTACAATGTATTGGAAAGGGAAAACCCTATGCATGCCGGCCGACGGTGGTACCAGCAAGCGCCATGGCTCGGGCCGCTCAATGTACACCCTAAAATAAATCAGACAAAAATGAGAAAAAGAATCAAAAAATTTGAGTCGTTTCCATCAGGTACACGTTCCCATCAGGTACAATCCCATGAGGTATAATCCCATCAGGTACAATTCCCATCAGATACAATTCCCATCAGATATAACGCAGTTTTTAATTTCTTCTTATTTGTTAAAATCACATCAGGTACAAATCCCATAAGATATAAAAATACAGGGTGAGTTTTTTCGACCTGACCAGACTTTGGGAGCGTATAGCGGGCATCTAGACGAGTGCTTTGATATGGAACACTTCGGGTCGGAAATCAAAATTACGACCGCTAGAAAGAAATCAATTTTGCGGACCGAGCGCCTAACAGGTAGGCAACCCATCCGGTAGGCGGCCTAGGAATGGCGTGGCGCAGCGTAGCGCAGCGGGCGCTCGGCACGGCGTACCACGCACTGTGCCCGAACGGATTGGCCGGATTTCCTGCCATATTTCCTGCAATTTCCCCGTCTCCCTCAGACGGCTGTGAACACCTGTCTGGCAGGTAGTCGACGATCCAGGTACCTTGCAGCGTAAGCACGCCGCGCCTCCCGCGCATTGCCGTCAGCAGCCCCGTACTCAAAGTGGATGTCCGCGTACTCTGCATTTGAGAAATGCGCCATGTTTACACCGACCCACGTGCGGTGCGTCGGTCCGTCTTACCTGCCGTAACAGCCGTGCCGCGCCCCGCGCCTCGCCGGCCGGCCTCCGCTTCGCCAGCTCGGGTACACTGCGTGGTACGCCGTGCCGAGCGCCCGCTGCGCTACGCTGCGCCATGCCATTCCTAGGCCGCCTACCGGATGGGTTGCCTACCTGTTAGGCGCTCGGCCAGGCCGCGGCTCGTCCTGTGGCTGCCGCCGTCCGCTTACACATGCTACGCCAGCCTGCGCGCGCGCCTGCCGTCGTCGACCTGGCGCAGCGCGCAGCGTCAGCCCCTGGCCGATTCCTAGCCGGACCGGCGAGTCGATGGCGTCCTACGACGTCGAGGTACTGCGGCTCGCCATGCTTGCGTACTCCACCCGGCAAGAGGACGCCGTCCGCCTTTCAGACTATCGCCAGGAAGGCCTTCGTTGAAGGCATCGCCGGCCCTGCCAGGCCACTCGGTGGGCGGCCCGGATGCATCACCCGGTCACCTTCTACGAGGCCCTGACCGCCGCCGTCCGGGTGGAGGCGGACGAGAAGCTGGAGCCCTTCCCCAAGCGCGCTCGCATACCGCAGTCGGTGGGCCGACGATCCGCTGCCGTCCACCTCAGCAGCTGCCGACTGAAGCGACGCCGACTCGATTAACGCGGTGCTGGATGTTAGCGGGCCAGACGGGCCTGGTAGCGCTCCCGGCTGACTGGGGGTGTCAAGTGACAATGACGCGTCCGGCCAGCTGGGAGGAGTGCCTCGTCTGGACGCTAGGGCGCAGCACACCCTGGACACGGCTGCGAGGCTAGATCAGTATGAAAAAACAGAAAGGTGACGCGTGGGCGACGTGGAAGGGGGGGAGTTGAAGGTGTGTGTTTTTGGGGACAGGGTGTGCTGGGCTTGACTGCGAAAAAAGGTGAAAGTGCCCGAGGACTGTGCGACCAGAAGAACGCGAGTGTACACGACATCATCGGAATGCCAGGAAAGGGTGAGTCAGCCGGATCATGACTAGGGTGCTGCCACTAGGATTGGATAGAATTAAGTTAGATTAGGGTAGGTTAGAAAGTAGGGACGCTAGGTTAAGGCGCCACGTGCGTGTGGCAAAGGAAAGAGGAAGGTCCCGAATTAAAATAGATAAGAAAGGAGAACTGTGCCTTCCTTGATTACTATCGAGAACCCCTACAGTCCCTGCCCGCGACAAAAGAAAAATAGAGGAGACAGGTAAGGAACCACCGAAAGGCGTAAACCCTAACATGGTGCATCGGCCGGGAACAAAATTACAAGAAAATGGTTGAAGGAGAATCTACAAATTTCAAGGTATGTTACACTAAAACTCAACTCAATAACTTCACTTCAATTAATGATTTTCATTTTATTCTATTTCATCCACAGGCCAAAGTGAAACAAGAAAAAGTACCCAAACCTCCTAAGGAACAACCCATCAAAATAAAAGATTCTGACAGTGACGAATCAGAAATGGACCAAAAGTCCACTTTCGGCCTTGTGAACCTCGTTTCGGACTATAACTCAAATTCTGACACCTCCATTCATGATTCAACAAACATTCATCAAAATCCAGCACAGAAAGACGACATTTCGGATTTCAGTGATTACTTTGAAAAATTCAACTCCACATCATCTCCTGACTTTTCCAATCCTGATCCAACATTTGTTCAGCAACAAAAAAATTTGGAATTAGAACTTGAAATTCAAAAGCTCAAATCAATGACAACCAAGGTAATCCTTTCTTCGTCTTTTCTCTAGTGTGGCTCTCCAAACTAACAATAAACAATTTCTTTCAGCCAGTTCCACATACCTTTCCACCATCTACATCTAAATTTTGTTCCAAAACTGTCAACCAGAAGTACCAGAAACCAAAGAAAGACTCAACCACGGATTCAGAAGCTGAAACAGATTGGGGTCTTCCACAATCCACATCTAAATTTTCTTCCAAAAATGTCGATTTCAAACCAGTAAAACCAAGACCATCAACAAAAATCACCGTAAGTTCTTCATCTTTAAGTTATTTTTAAACTTAGTATTTTCCTCAATTCCATTTTGCATTTCTTTGTCAGAAACCAAAGATAGACTCAACCACAGATTCAGAAGCTGAAACACCAAAACAAATAAAACTTTCCATGAGAAAAAGAAAACGTCAACCTCGATCTCCATCACCAACATCATCTTCAACATCTGATGAGAAATCACATCCAAGAAAACAGGTAAATAAATGACAAATTTTTTCATTCATTCTCTCTACCAAATCTAATCCATTTTTCTTTTTCTCCTATTTAGATCAAAAGCAAAAACTATCTGAGCACATACAATCTTTTTCAGATTCAGATTCAGACATGGAAATTCAGCAACTCACCACAAACTTGCAACAACTCATTCAGAAGGTAAATTTTAGAATCTTTGAAAAAAGGAAATCCCTCATACTAATTTCAAACCATTTCTCAATTTTTAGAAAAAACAGAAGAAACCAAAACATGACCAAACCAAAAAACAAAAGGAACAAACATCAGATGACTCTGCTGACACAAACTCAGCAGAAAACGATGTAAGAAACATAAAAACTTCTCAATCTACAAAACTAAAAGTGCAGAATTACAACAGCAACATTCTACATTTCAGGACGAAGATAATCTGTTGGCAAAGTTAAACCAACAAATGATCACAAGTGCAGATTTGAAACTGCACAAAAAATACAAGCTCCTCAGCATTGAAATCACAGAAGAAGTGGGATTTCACTCAACAACGTATAAGAAATGTGTATGTGAATTGCAGGACTACAAGAAATCAAACGTGCTTCAGGTCATAATGCCAAAACCCATTGCTAACATGCCCTCAAAAACTATCAAGACTCTAAAGAGAAACATCAAGAATGGAAAGCACCCATACTACATTGTTAGAAAAATAACACAAAAACCGCGTCCAGGAGGTATTGGCACCTTCGACATGGTGGAGTACGAATGGGCGTAAATGTCTTCAAGCAAGTACCTCCAAAACATTATTTTCAGTAACCTTAATTACCTTTCCAATTGTTTGTTCTTCTTCTTCTTAATGCACCACAATGTTTTTAGTAGGTTAACCATATACTTTGCACAATTTTCCTACATTTTCTTTTCTTAAGGCCAAAAGGTTCCTCCAGTTTTTCCTTACTGTCTCTTCACAATATTCTTTTGAATGATCTCAATTGTCTTCATAAGATTCTTCACTGATCCAGTGTTTTCGTTATGTTATATGAAATTTTAATTGGGATAAATGCCTTCCTTCCCACTTTTCAATAGAAATGTGTAAATAGACTTAAACATGTTCAAAAAGGAACCTTAAAAATATTCTTTTCAATGATATGAATTCTCTTCACACTCTTTTCTTCATAAGCTTCTTAATGCACCACTAAAACTGGTACACTTTTCTCATTACTTTAAACGTACTCTCTGTTCAGCTTTTTCCTATATATTCTTTTCTTAGTGTGTACATCTTCCCTTCGTTTAAAGCTTAAAGATTACTCTAGATCTAGTTACTCATTAAATTTGAGCTACTCTTTGCTCAAATTTAGCACTTTCCAATAATGTGAATGACCTTGCCCAGTCTTCCATTGACAATACAGTTTTCATAAATAAATATTAATATCACCCTCCCCAATTGTTATGCAATTTCCCAAACGTTTCCCATCCCGTTCTACCTACAGAATAACAATGGTAAGTTTCATTTAGAACTCTACAACCCCATTTTTTTAACAATTCTAACTCAAAAATTTCGTTACAGGTATATCATTTCCAGATCAATTGAAGAAAGAGAGAGAGAGATTTCAGTAGTTTGTTGGCCGTGGGGCCTTGAGGCCCATGGTGGCCATAGATCAATTGAACCATGAATTAAAAATTAAATTGTTTAAAACCAAATGTTCTCTTTCAGTTTTTTTCAATACCAATCTTACAACTTCAAACCCCTATCACTACCTTTCAACACAAATAACACAGTGGTAAAGAACGGGTCCCTTCCATTATCAAACCCTTTTGATAACATTTTCTCCTTGTTTACTAATAAAAGTAATGGAGTTGTAGAGGTCCTTTTAAGGTAATAATAAGAGCCGTTTCCTCACAGGCCTTCTGGCTGCCCTAGTTGTGGTTGTACCTATGTGATGCTCTGGGCAGAAGTAGTCTTTGGTGTGGTTGAAGTGCTCTAAATCACCGACACACTTCCTATGAAGCCATTCTCGGCAAACTTCACACTGCACCATTACTGGTGCAGTGCTTGAATTGTTATAGATACACCTTTTCGCACCACAGCGGTCCTCTGTTGCTGCCCACAGCAGGGTCTGACGAGAAGAGGATGTTGCGATGGACAGGAGAATTTCCAGGGTGTCAGGTACTAATCGTAGCTCAGGGACTGATTGAGCTTCCCATGGTTAGATCTGAAGTTTCCCTTCACTTACTTTTGTCTCAATTTCTTTGTACCAGCTGGGCATGATATCTGGTACATTCTCACTGGGTGGGTTGTTTGACATCACCAATGTCCCTCGAGTGACGAGGTTGTTGGCTATCGACGCCCGCAGCTTAGCTGAAGTGTCAGGAGTAATTTTTTTGGGCGGTTGCTGGCCCGTGCAGATGACGTATGCCCAGAGGCACACGAAGACGCCACAGTCGTTAGACTGTCTTGTTTGGGCCAGCAGGTCCTTCGGGTATACCACCCTCCACTCTGCCCAGTCTGGGGAGCACTTAAAAATATGGCCGTGTGATTCGCGAATGAACCACAGAAGAATCTTCAGCTTTCTTGTTACACTCTGCGGCATGTTCGCAGCCTTCCCCATCTTAAGGGAGTCCAGTACAAACAAGTACTTGCTTCTGACAAAAACGACAAATAATACCCAGTGGCACCTGTCCACGCTCGTAGGTACCAGCCACACGTCCCTAAAAATTAATTTGTCGGTTTTGGCCATTCCCTGGAAGGTCTCAGCGAGCCCCAGCTCGATGCTTTCCAACACAAAGGAATCCATCACGAACACTTTCGCGTTCGTTTTGGACTCCAGTTGCCTCGCCGCAATAGATACAAATGTATCAATGACCATGTCAGTCATCATCATATTCGGCAACAGGCTTTCGAAGTCCGCAGCAGTCAGGGTGTGTCCGCCAATTCTGCATTTCATGGGGACACTGGAGAACGAAACCTCGCCATCCCATTCAAGAACCAGTGGTAGTGGTATATCAGGTTTATCTTCACTGGCACCCACACTAGGAAACGGGTCCGTGACGAAGCTGGCTGCGGCAGGCTGGTCGGAGGGCGAGAAAACTGTCTCACTGACATCTTGTGCGTCACTATCACTGATTTTTACAGGCATTTCCGTGACGAAACAAAAATCGATTATTGCACTTTCAATACCGATATCTCTGAAACCATAAGAGATACGACGTTTTCCTTGAAATTTCAGTTCACAGGGCCCTACTTTCGTCGATTTGTGTAAGGGAATGTTTTTTCGAAATTTTTTGACAACATTAATTTTTTGCCCTGTAGAGGGGCATTTAGGCCGCCAACCGAGGCGAGTCGGACCCCCTAAACGGCCTCCAAATTTTTTTACCTTTTTTCCTCGGAATCAGCATGAAAAATGGCCACGACTGAGGTAACGCGTACACCGAATTTCGAAAAAAATGAAGTATGGCACACCCTACTCAACGGCTCCGTCGCCAGCGATCGCCCGCTCTGTGGCGCGTCGCTGTCGATGTGCGGGGCAGACTCACGTGACCAGTGCGTCCTCGACGGAGACTTCGTGGCGGCGCATGGACTCCACTTCAGCCAGGAGACCGACATGCTGCTCTAGTGCGGCCTGGTCGGCCCGCAGACGGTGCCGATGGCCCGGGGGACCAGGCCCCCCTCTCCCACGGCCTAGGTGCACCCCAACAGATGAATCCAGCCCGCACCTCTATCTAGGCTCAAGACAAACACAACTGGCTTTGACGCTTCAAATGCTAGTTTATAAGTTTGAAGAAAAAAAAATACTCATTTCCAAACCGATTAATGTAAGATATGACATGCAGCAAGAGTCTCGAATTTCGGTTCCAAAGAACTACGCTATGTAAAATTGGGTATCTTGGAGAAGCTCAACCCGAAAGTGGGGAAGACGCGTAAGAAGAAGAAAAGCGGAAACAGCATGAGGGTAACTGCAGCAGAGAATATCTCCGCCACGGCGTCGGCCACGAGTCAACTCAAACTTTCTGGAGGCTTAGATCTCGCTTACGATATGTCACGACTCTTTGGTAGGATCACATCGAGCAACCTCCACCACCTCAGTTTCATACTTAGGTCCTCGGTATCCGCGGGTGACTGCTGCGCTATGTGACCCTACCAAAGAGTCGTGACATATCGTCAGCGAGAGCTAAGCTTCCAAAAATGTTGAGTTGGCTCGTGGCCGACGCCGTGGCGGAGATACTCTCTGCTGCGGTCACCCTCTGTTTCTGCTTTTCGTCTTCTTGCGCGTTTTCTCTACTTCAAGTTTGAGCTTCTCCGAAATAACCTATTGTGACCACATCTTCCTGAGACAAAACGGGAAGTACGACTCATATCAACCAAAATTATTACAAGGTTCGTGGAACAAATTTAACCCGACTTATTTCTATGAAGCCCCCTCCCACCCCACAGTGACAGTTCCTTTCTCATCAAATGGAGCACATTTTGGTGTACGAGAAAACACCTCTTTAATAGCGGTCCGTCCCACATATTCACATATTTTTTTTCTATTTTAGGTATTTCTCTCACATAGCGTAAAGAAAACAGCGACACCCAGTCCCGGTAACTAACCGTGGCTACACAGTGTATCATTATGCACATCTGCTACCTCCCGGTCTCACTGACAATCGGCCTCGTATACATTCGTCCTGATCGGAGTACAAACTTATAAAAACTTGACTCTCTATTGATGCTCCTCTCTGAGAAGAGGGTATGGTTCTTGGCGTACGCCCACGCTAAAATTGGACGGCGGAATCCATTTCCGTTAGAATTGTACTGGTACTGTGACCGCAACTTGATTTTTCTGGTCTCACTTCAGCTCTAACGATCAAGGACTTGCCAGGAACATCATAACGGGATGTACTCGTCCTGGAAGGTCGTGCAACGCCAAAAGAAACGGCTCGCGCGCAATCTCAACACGCCAGCCGGTAGTGGCGCCATCTAGTGAGAGACACCGCAACTTGGACACCACTAGGGAACCCGCATAACACAAGTGGCTGTCTGTCATTAATTACACTTAAACTAAGAAGGAACACTGTTAAAATGAAAAGCGGCGCTCTTAACTAGCAGAGCAGAAATCTGCTCATGGATAGCAGCGTTTGTAGCTCGTCAAAAGCCGTCGTTTCGATTTTTAAAATGACATCCAACTTAGCTCTCGCTGAGCGCTTCAGTCGGGATCTGAGTGGGGTGGGCGGCCCGGTCCGAGTCGTGACGTTAGCTCGCGCGGGGTGCTTACTGAGAGTCCGAGAACTGGACTAGGGACCCCGATCCTATCGCTTCAATGTGTCTGTTCGGTCTGTAGGTAAGATACTTGCAGGTGTTGAAAATCTGATGAGTAGATGCGCAAGGCCGCCTGTGGAGGAAGGCCATCCATCCTCACTCTCAGGTTTCGGAGGTGCTCGGCCGCCCCGTAGCAGGCCACCCTCCCTGGACACTCCTGGCCACTCCCACCTTCCCTTTGCGCTCTCCTCTTCACCACTTACACTAATATTATTCTGCAGCAAATCTCTGTTCATCCGTTCCGTATTAATATGATAAAATTTTCCTCTGCCTTTCAAGTTCGCGTATCGAAGGTTGACATCCCACCTCACGTAGCGTCTTGGATCGTCGAAGGTTGACACTGAAGAGCACCTCACCTCACCCCATCTCACGTAGCGTTCCGGATCGTCGAAGGTAAGATGGACTCTGATGTCACAACCGGAAGGGGAGAGGGGGGGGGATGTAAAGTTTGCGCTTTGCCCTGCATTGCGGGGTTCCAATTACTTTAGCGTTCACCGTCACGTCGGTTGAAAAATCACACTGAAAGAAATTCGATGTGGTAGTTCAAATACCGGTCTTAAAAAGTACATTTTTCCAGAACCTATGCGAATTCAAATTGCGCATTCATAATAGGACGTTTGCTTGACATACCAGCAGAGCAAGCTCACTGTTAGGGGCCATTCACATATTACGTACTCAAGATTTTCCTGGCATGCATGCAAGCATGCATGCTTGGATAGGCATACGTAACGTTATGCTCGAATCATGCATACACGTTAAATACGTATGCCTGATTTAAGCAAATCAACATTCTTTGCAACGTTTTCTTTATTCAAGCATACTTTTTTGAGAGTGTGGTTAAGAGTCTTGGGGTGCACGATTTTGTAACCTTTTTTCAGATGGCGGATATGAATAACCTGCCCGATGAGGTTCTCCTTATGATCATGTCTAACGCGTCTGTGGGTGCTCTCCTGACCATGATGCGAACTTCCAAGAGAATGCGAAGGCTGGCGCTTGACCGCACCGTTTGGGCCGGGAGACGTATTGTTCTGCTGGAGATGTTTCTGGCCGACGCTGACGGGCTCCAGAAATTTATTCTGGACAAAACAGGCGTGCAGACTCTCGTCTTGAGGATCGGCGATACTGTCGATATAACGTCGTATGTAAATGATTGCAATCAAAGGTTTGGAGATTTTGAACGGTTCCCAAATTTAATTGGATAGATCATTGTTCGATTGAACACCTCATTTCATTGATCAGAAATTCATATTTTGTGATCGTGTTATGTGATTGAAATCACTGTGGTTGTAGATTGCATTGCAATTTTTTTTAAAAAACTTGGCCGGGTCATGCTATCTTTACAGTTGTGCTTTACGCAGTATGCGGCCATGACCCGGGTTGAAATTTTCGCCGCATCCTCGATGCACTCGCCGCTCCACTGCCGTCTGTAACGCACCATCGCCGTGGACTCGCCGCCCCTACCGCACTCGCCGTCCTTTCACTGTGTCCCTCCACCGCTGCCCCTCGGGGCACCCCAGCCTGCCACCGCACCTACCGCTATTTCACCGCTCTTATGCCGGACGGTGTTCGCCGCGTTCACCGCGCTCTCGCCGCCTCTGTCCAAATACCCATATTTCACCGCACCCAACGGTTTCTCACCGCCGCACATGACTTCGCCGCTCTCAACGTCAATTCGACGCTAACTTCTTTCCCAAAAATAATTATGTTCCCCGGGATATCAAAATGCAATCTAGCTTTGTCATGACTTCAAAACACTATGTTCATAGGTCCAAGCCACCTAAAAAATATAATTCGTTGTAATTGTGATGAAACAGTAGTCTTAAAAAAAAATTAAATAATCTTGTTTTAATGTGAAAAGTGGGGGAGAGAACTCAACAAAAATATTGGTTACAGAAGCATTTAATTTTTCTTCGTCAATCATAATAATAATAATAATAATAATAATAATATCTATAATAATAACCAATTGCTCAATTGCAACTTTGGACAGTTCCACTTGAAGTCAAGACTACATTGTAAAATACATTAACAAGAAATAAATACACAGAGAGAGTAGATTACATGTTAATAATTACTCAAGTTCCTTTGAGTTTATAGGCAAGCCTAAATAGAGCTGGTTATTAACATCCATGTAAACACATACACAACGAATAGAGGAAACAGGAATGCATAACATATTTTCCTCAATTAGGTGGCACTTGTGCAAAAAGGGCATTGCAACTTCAAACCCATTGTCATCAGTAACATAAAAATGTCCATCATCAGCTATCGGAGTAACAACAGCAAAATGCTGTCCAGCACATTCACATTTGTTGGGACAATTGCACTCAGTTAATTTTAAAACCTATTCACTGAACCAAAGCATGTTATATTATTGTCTTCATATGAAATATATTGTGAAGTTGTTGTTAAGCCATTAGAGTAAATATCACAAGTATACAATTTGTTATTAAATAAAAGTCTATGGTAGCTATAAACATTACCCCTAATTTCCACATTTGAATGTGTAACAGCATTGCGTACACAAAGTGGCATTTCTAATAAACGCCTGTAACTTCCAACAGAATAACAATGATCAAATAATTGTTCAATAATCTTAACACCATGGTTCTTGTTAAAACAAAAGTCTCTTATTGGACCAGGAGGCAGAGAGTCAAATTTCACAGTAGATTTTAAAATTAATGCATGACTGGACACAATCTGGGAATCAATGTGTGTAGTACCATGAACCAAATTTGCAAATTTACCATTAATATCTTCATAGGGGAAGCAAGAATAGACCCACAAATTGCCATTCTCAGAAACACAATCAGGCAGATGTAACAACTGATGGATATTGATCGAACAAAATTCAGCACCATATAAGTCTTCAAAATCACGAACAAATTTATGCAACAGATTTTTTGCTTGGTTTAACATTTCTTCGCTTATCATATCACTATTAAGGAGAGATATGGCAGTTACAAGACATTTAAGATTCTCAAAAGCATCTTCATGCATTATCCCAGAAAGCACAGGCAAAGCATAATAAAAGAAAAAAAAACTTGAGTTCAGAACATTTCCAGTGACATATATCTGCAACAGTACGAGGCAGCCTATGTACAAAGTTTGGAGGTCTTATGTTCAGCAATCTTTCATTAACAACACCAATTACTTGAAAAAGAGAATAATGAAACCCAGCAAACTTTTCATCAAAACAAATTTTAAGAATCTTTTTCATAACTCCTCCATACACACCATGCATTGCATCAATAGTCATGCCCTTAATGAAATCTGGCATTATCTTAGAGAGAGCACAAACACCTTTGACACCATGTACAGGATTTCCTGTATTCATTGCTCTTGTACCATCTGCAATAACTCCCCTCGATGTTCTTAGCCTAGGATTCCTAACATAACCATATGAATTAGTATTAGTATCTTTTCTAGTGGGTACACTTCTAGATGTACACAAACAGACAGGGCACCCATATTCAGCAGAATGAGAAGTAAGATTTAAGAATTGAGATTTGGCAGGCAGATCACAAGTACCACAGAGGAGAATACACTTCATATTAATAATTTGACCATTGTGCAGAGAAAAATTTTTCCCTTGATACAAAGCAGTAAATTGATGTTTTAAAGAATTCACAAAGTTGTTCGCTGTAGGTTTCTTCCGACCAAACCACAAACCAGCCAGTATTATATTTTCTTTCCTCACTCTAAGATGGTACGGAAGCTCATTGATTGTCAAGTATATTGGCCAAATGCTAATTTGAGAGGACTTAAAAATTGTAACTCCATCTGTATACCACATGAAAGAAATATTGTTTCGGTTTGAAAAAAAACCATTATCAACAAAAGACTTGTACAAGTTTCCATCATATATGTCCCTGATAGACTTATCATTCTCAACATTCCTTTGAAATCGATGATGCAGCTGTTCATAAAAGTTGTTACGACGTAAGAGATGTTGAAGTTGACTAGATATACCCATTTCAATAAAATAACTTTTCTTCTTTTGATGAGGGCAGAAGCGACACACATCATTCTGGTCACCTAACGGTCTGTCACACTTTGAGCAAAAATAATGTTTTTTCCCACGATGTTTTAGTATTGAAAAGAACTTTTTGAAATGGTAAACTGACACTTTCTTCAGTCCTTGTTGGACACAGTGAAGATGAATTATAGTCAACACATCTGCTAAACAGGTGCCTGTTATGTTATGTTTTAGTACTAAACTTAAAAGTAGCAACATACTCTGACCAAGAGTCAGTGGTGCTCCTGTATACAAAGGCAGTTGATATCGCATATTGTCTCGCACATTTTCATGATCACTGTCACTTTCGCTGTGGTTCTCATCACTAACATCTTCCTCATCTTGACTAAGTTCATTTTCACTGTCCCCTTCAACATCACTAATTTCCTCTTCATTGTCACTACTCTCCTCTTCATTGTCACTACTTTGCTCTTCATTGTCACTACTCTCCTCTTCATTGTCACTACTTCCCTCTTCAGAATCACCACTCTCCTCTTCAGAATCACTACTTTCCTCTTCAGAATCATTATTATCTTCATCTTGGCTGTCTGCATTTTCACCTTCACCTGCACTGCCGCCTGCTTCATCAGCGTCTTCCGTGTGTCTTTCATCCATACCACCAATACGGTCATGCCTGTATCAGAAACATAAAAGCTTTATGTGAACAAAAGCACAAAATAATCTGTATCAAATTACATGCAACACTGATTCAAAATCACTTCACTGGCCATTTGACAAAGCGGCGTAGTTCCATGTCCAAATCCTTTCTTCGTAAAAGTGATATGCTGCAGCTACTGATCAGAAGTGACTTCAGGATCATTGCAGAGTTCATCCCAAGCCTACACCAGGTCACTGTGCCTGCTATAGGTATGGTCCCAATTAAATATAATCAAATTTACTTCAAGAAAATGCCTTTGAAAGAAAATTTAGCTTTACCATAATTGTTTCAAAGGCATTTATGATTAGGTAAATTTGTTGATATTTAATTGGGACCATACCTATAGCAGGCACAGTGACCTGATGTAGGGTTGGGATAAACTCTGCAATGATCCTAAAGTCACTCCTGATAAGTAGCTGCAGCAGATCACTTTCACCAAAGAAAGAATCAGGCTCCTGTGGACTTACGCCGCTTTGTCAAATGGCCAGTGACTTGAAATTTGGTAATTTAATCTTTCTGTAATACTCACTCAGGATCATTTAACTGCATGCCCATTGGCTCAGCATATTCTTGGTCTCGATCGGTGTCAAAAGCTCTGGGGACTTGCAGAGGTCTGTTTAGGAATTAAAATTAAGTGCATTACAGTACAATTTTGGGCAAACTGAAAAATTACATGGGAAATTCTACAATAAAGAGGACATGCAAGCACTTACTGAGAACTGTCAATTCGTATTCTTTTGGCATTGTTATTATCGTTGCTGGGCCTTCTGACATGTCCACTAGTTTCTGCATCACTAGAAAAGGAAAACCCATAAATGTTTTAGCAAATGATACCTTAACAGAATTCGAACATTATAAACAATATAATAGCTTAACAGAACTCACTTAAAATCACCATCCTGGTTGTCTGGTTCAGCTGTAGGCCTGTCTGAGTTTGCTGCCAGCAACTCCTTACACACAGCGTACTGTCGGGATTGAGACAAATCTCTGAAAGCTTTCTTACCCATGACTGGATTTTGTCAATGAATAAAATGATAAATGATTTAATAAAATGAACAACTATGTCAACATGTTACTGCATCTTAGAGGTTAAGCATCGAGAACGAAGTGAGTTGGTACCAACACGACCAATTTTAATACTCAGACAAAATAAAATTGAGTTGGGCAATGCAGATTTATAAAGGGTCGCCTAAACGTTTATTTGCGTGATAAAGTAAAGTGTTGTTTTATTTGGACTAAATTAAAATGGCAGTGTTTGAAGTTCAACCAGTTCAACTGCAATTTTCGTTGGTACGGCAAGGTTGGTTGTGTCTCGTATTCAGGAGGCCGTGACGTCATAGGCTTTCTAGTCAAATTTGGGATATAAATTGCTTGAAATGGCTGGGAAAACCCAGTTAGTTCTGTCTTGCGATCCGCCTCGTCTGTTTGAAGTTTTATTTGAAGTTGTTCTCCCTTTCCAGTGGAATCCTCATTAGTTTTTATTCTCAACGTGAGTTTCGTGTTTGTTTCGTGTCAGTGACATAACCTCAGTGATGGCCCCGGCTAAAGTGACTCGTTCTGCCAAGCCTGGCAGAAACGCTTTGATATTTTGGCCGCCGCTGCAGCCAGGCAGTGACGGCAACTCAGATGTCATCAAGACTAAGTGCATTCCTGCGAAGTTTCGGAAAGAGGGTGCAACGCCGGAATTGCCATGGGAGACCACAGTCGTCGACTCCAAAACCGGGAAAAGGCGCAAAAAGACCGAAGTTTTCCAGGCCAAAGTGCTTCTTTTACATAGTAAGTGGCCCGCGTCTTACAATGGTTATTAACGAGTGCCACCTGCCTGTTTCTCCAATACTTGGATAGGTTGTTTTCTATAGTAGTAGTGTAGGTTATGTTTTCTGTACTGCAGAAGTTTTCGGTTTGAGTTGCCGAGTAAAACTTGTTTAACAGTGAGCCGTGCTGGACTGCGTTTGAGGTGTTTATGTTAGCAGCCGCAGTGTTAAATTTTGTTATAGTGTATCTCCTAGCCTCTCAGATTTGGTCCCTTCAATCTTTCAATTTGACTTCCAATGTTATTTGTTGGTTTAAATCCACTGTGCACTTCATTTGGATTCTTCATTTTCTTTGGTTTCTTTGTGCTTTGTTATATTCATTGTTCTGTTGCAGACAGTGAATCGTACTTGAAGTCACTACATGTAGATGCCAAGACAGGAGTGGTACGGTCAAGTACAAAGAAAATTTTTAGCAGCGAAACCAGATCTAAGAAAGAAGAGTTGGGATCAATTGCAGCGAAGTCTCAGCAGCAAGCCGCCATTGATCAGCTTAACATTGACAGGGCAAGGGCCAAGAGCCCTTCGATATTTGACAAGGCTGGCAGCTTGGATGACATATCGGATCTGGATTCGACTTCTTCTTCTAGTGAAGGTATTGTTCTATTTTTGCCACATATTATTGGGTGCTCTATTTTTGCAACATATTATTGGATGCTAAATTACTACTTTGATAACCTTTGACACTTCTCCCTTATTTTCCAATGCTAGCTGGGGAACCGCTTGTTACTCCCAATTCTGACAATGTGTCTCCATGCAAGATATCTGAGGTGCCTGACATACCCGAGGAGAGCCCAGTACTGCATGAAATATCTACTCTGATTTCAAATGAGACTCCTGAAGGTATTTATTTATACTGTCTTTCTCTATTTTAACTCTAAAATCACTTTTAGTTGGTTTTCTGACATTATTATCTGTTTACAGTGACCTCTGGTATTATCAGATTCTTTGAAAATGTTATTGGAATCCTAAAGAGAAAACACGTTGAGAACTGCAACAAGAAAAAAATGCCTGCACCCAATTATAGAGTTCTTGAAAGGTTTACCCAGTCTGGCCCCTACAAAGTGAGTTTTGATTTCATAATTCAGACTAAATTATATTACACTGCTCTGCATTGCAGCTAAATTGGTTTTCCTTTTTCATTTTATGCAGGAAGAAATCGATCCTGGTTGTGGCATTTATTTTCCTGTATCTATGAAAGTATTCATAGAGAAGAACGCAAAGAAAGTCGATCGTGAAACATTGCAAGTGACACATGACTGGAAGTGCCTCACACGCATGGCTCTTGTTGAAGTTTATGGGGAGGACCTTCAAAAGTATTGTGCCAAAGGATCTAGGGGGAGCCCTGGCATTGACTCCCATTTGTATGTTGGACTTTTCAGTACGTTAATTTGTTTTCATTTTGCCTCTCCTGAGTCATATATTTTGTTCCTTCCTATCTCATCAATAATTTATTTGCCGTTCTTACAGATTGGGCATGCAACTTTGCCAAGAATGATGGCAAGTCTTTTGACGATGCAGAATTCTCTAAGCATGTCAATGATGTCACAAGATTCAGGAAGAGACCTGCTGAACCCCGTGGTGGTGCTCCACCTTCCAAACGCAAGAAGACAGAAAAGTCAGATCATCTGTTCAAACGTCCAGCTGTTCCGTCAACCAATACTCCTGCTGTCACTTCTAATCTGTCTTCTGTTACATCTCCTAATTTCTCTTCTTCTAATTTATCTTCTCTGCACCATTCTTTGAATTTTTCTTCTCCACAGCATCCTCCTCTGTCACCTCAACTATTTATGTCTCCTCCTCATGGCTACCCTTGTGATGGTGACATAATTTCCACAACATCCAGGATCAGTTCAGCTCTGTCATCGAGACAAACTGACTCCTTGCATCCCTTTCCTGGCAACAGTCTTCCTCTGATTTCGCCTAAACCGGTAGAGAATGATAGCTTCAGGATCTATTCCCTTCTTCAGTCTCCATCTCCATCTCCTTCTGCTTCGGCTGCTGGGCTTTTCTCTCCAACTTCTCGATTCTGCTCCAATGTTTGTTAGTTACATTCTTCCATTGTATAATTTATCTTCCTGTCTATCTGTGTTCTTTTACTTTCTCATTAACATTGGCTATTTTATTTGTATTGTTATTGGTTTAACTAGTTTTGCCATTTATTATTATTATGTTGTCTTCAATTGTATTTACCTCCCATTGACATTGGCAATAATTTTTGTATTCCAATTTAACTAGTTATTATGCCATTCAGTATTACTCTTGCTAGTCATCGCAGCTATTTATTTTCAAATGTGAATTTTATACAGAATGGGAATGTCAGTCACTTGGTTCTTTTTGTAATTGTGAGTGTTACTATATATTATTCTGATTATTGACTCCTACGATCATTAAAGGATATATGTAAATTCTGGACATATATTGCCTTGGCAAATCGCAGTAATGTTGTTTGTAATTCAGATAAAATTTTACATTGGCATATAGAAATAAATAATAATAAACCAAATCTAAAAATTTCATTTTCCTGTGTACACCGGCCTATTGCATCGAAATGACGTTCAGAGCGGTTAGTGAAATACCAGAGGGATGTAACTCCCTGAGCTAGCCTATAGAGTTGCGTGGGTTTCGTTGCGTATGCACAGAGCTTAGGCGGCGAGTACGCGTTGAGGGCGGTAGGCCACGGCGGTGAGGCGCCAGTGAGAGCGTTGAAGTACGGTGGGAGAGCGGCGAGGCAGCGGTGAGTGCGTCTTGGGACCCACCGCGCTCGCCGACATCTCGCCGCATCTCGCCGATTTTTCCTGTTCTGCACGTTTTTGGCGACGAGCTGGCGGCGAGTGCGGTGAGTTCCTTGCATAGGCTGCATAGGGGCTCAACGCTCTCACCGTCTTCTCACCGCAACAAACCTCCGGAAGTGTTGGCGGCGAACGGACGGCGAGGGCGACGAAAATTTCAACCCGGGGAGCACTTCTAACACAACTCTGCGTTAGTATCATCGTTAGTATTCGTTAGTATTCGTTAGTTTTCGTTATTATTCGTTAGTAACGGTTGTACGGAAATATTCAGGTGTACGCTTTTCACATTCCCGCGCCGCTGGCTTGGCTTAACTAGCGTGAGCTTGGCCAGTTGAAACCTCTCCGATAGTGCTAAAAAACACTAAGCGCACCCCAGCTGCGATATCAAAGCTGTCCCTGGGGTTTTCACTCTACCCAGTTCAATTTTGAGGGCGAGTTAAAACCGCTACAATCCCAGGGACAGCATTGATCGCAGCTGGGGAGTGCTCGGTATAGGGGCCATCCACATACGTGACCGAATTAGGGGGGAGGGGGGGAGGGGTCAGCCCCAGGTCACGCTGCTATATTAAATACATGGGAAGGTTAGGTTAGCCAGGTCACGCGGGGGAAGGGGGGGGGGTGTAAAAGTGGCCTATTTTGGGTCGCGTGGTATATGGATGCCCCCATATTTCGGAACCGTCGGAGAGAACGGGAGCGTTTGAAAATCCCGTTGGATCCCAGCCGCCCCGCCGTCACTTCGGCTGCCCAGTGCTGCAAAACGGAGAGCGAAGATCCCGGTCAGGGGCAGGGGTTAGTCAGGCGATACCCTGGACTGCTGCAACCCTAGGCCGCCGCCGGCAAGAACGCCTGTGAGGTAGGCAACCCTGCCAAGCATCGGTGTGCGGGGGGGGGGGCAGCGGTAGAGCCCGGGGGGGGGGGCATTCAAATATTACGTAATCACTAGGGGGCGAAAAGGGGGGGGGGTCGGAGCTCTTGATTACGGCAAATTACAGAGGGGAAGGGGGGGGGGGGGTTACGCCGCACTGATTACGTAATAAAATAAGTGAAACAATACTGCGACTTTCAGCGTTAAACTCTAAACGCTTCGATGTAAATACGCGCGTACACCGGTGTCGGAACGCCGTAGCCGCCCGCCACCCTCTGCCGGCTGCCCCACTCACGAAAATGACGTCTAAAAGATATCTAGTAGACGTCTATTCCTCTGTTCTATTAGTACGTCTCTGTCTGCTAGACGTCTAAGTGGTCATTGTTTTTCTTTTTGTCAGTCATCTATAATAGTGTATTTCACTGTATCCAAACCGGAACCAGAGAAGAACATCATGACGCCGCAAACTGAATCCGATATAAAAAATCGAGGCCGCGGAACGCCCACGCGCCGGCGTCCGTCCGCCATGTTGGATGCTCGTATTCAATAGGGTATTTGGGAGGAGCTAAAACCGGAAGTGGAGAAGACGCGCAAGAACAAGAAAAGCGGAAACAGTATGAGGGTAACCGCAGCAGAGAGTATCTCCGCCACGGCGTCGGCCACGAGCCAACTCAAAATTTCTGGAGGCTTAGCTCTCGCTGACGATATGTCACGACTCTTTAGTAGGACGACTCTCTGCTGCGGTTACCCTCATACTGTTTCCGCTTTTCTTGTTCTTGCGCGTCTTCTCCACTTCCGGGTTTAGCTTCTCCCTAATACCCTATTAAATACGAGAATCCAACATGGCGGACGGACGCCAGCGCGTGGGCGTCCCGCGGCCTCGATTTTTCATATCGGATACAGTTTGCGGCGTCATGATGTTCTTCTCTGGTTCCGGTTTGGATACAGTGAAATACCCTATTCGAGATCACTTAGACCAAAACCAGATGCCACGTTGAGAAATATTTTGACTTCAGAAGTCTATAATTTTCTATTCCCAACATCATAAAGAAATATCATTACAGAACTAGAAAATTCCAGTATTAGAACCAGGAACCTTCTCCTTGCTTCTCACGACGCGGCTCAGGCTGGCTGCTGGTCGAGCGGCGAGACGAGTGGCGCGGCGCGACGTCGTCACCGACCTGTTTACGACCCGTCTGGCACATTGTTGCGTCGCTTGGTTTCCCGTTCTTAAAATAGACTGCAGCATACAGGGTGTTTACTCTCGTTTGGGACAAAAAGATAGGGTGGATAGGACATGCGAAGGGGATCATTCTTCACCAATGGACTAGTGGGCGCAAACATTCTAACAACGCGGGAAATTGCGATTTCGTCATGAGCTTTCGTGCCTGCCAGGCAGGCAACCGAGCGCGCGCTGCTGTGTTGCGGGCTGCCTGCGCCACGGCGCTGCAGCATTCGCACGCTGGGCGGCACTCGGCGGCGGCGTGTCGTCTGCTGGCGCTGTCCGATGACTGCCTCTGTCCGTTCTGGCTTCTGCTGCACCGAGGTGGCTGATGAGAAGTTTTCAATTTTTTTTATAAACTTCTAAATTTCTTTTTTTTTTAGTATTTTTAGTTTTAAGCCCAATTAAAAACATATCGGCACAAAAATTTATGAAATGCTTCCGGTCCTACACTCTCAGAAATGAATAGTTGAATTAACGCAAAATCTACGTTAAATAGAGATGCTTGGCGGAATAAGTTGATTCAATCCAAGAAAGCATTGTATCAAGAATTATTATCAAGAATCGCAGCTATACTTGAATCAAAAAATCTCGTCAAATATGGATGCTTGATTCAAGCATCCGTATTTAACGGGCTTTCTTGATTCAAGCTTAGTCATTATTCTTACCGAAGATGCTTGTTTCAAGCATAAAACTGCAGTGGGTAGCACCTAATACCAAAGGTTGTCACCATGAAAAGAAAAGGCCTCTTAGGGGCAATGAGAGGACAAAGGTGGGACGGAGCACAATCGCAGCCTCACATTGGCGCAAGGAAAAGGCCGGTAAAAGCATGGATCAGGGTGATCCAGAGCCTCCAACACTCTACTCCGGACCAGTTGTGAGGGGAGCAAAGAGCGAGGTCTCAAGAAAAGACCTAAAATTACCTAAAGGTACAAAGGCAGTAGATAGTCTACGGCTTATGAAGCACTCTGTGCCATGGGCTGGCTGCATAGGAGACATTGCAGTTGACAAATTTCATGTGCACTACTGCACCCCTGCGCAATTGCAGGTGTACAACACTGCTTGCAGTACTTCGTACACTTCGCTCCGTATTGACATCACGGGAAAAGTAGTTCAACGTATGCGCACGCTTCATGACAAAGGTGGCCACATACTGCTTTTTGAAGGTGTCATCAATACAGGAGACTTCCAAATTCCCGTGCTGCAGATGCTGTCAGAGAAGCAGGACGCCAACAACATGTTGTATTGGTTGAACGAGTGGCTGCGTGGCGGTGCTAAGATTCCCAAAGAGGTCGTAATTGACAACTCGGCTGCTTTAAAAAGTGCAACAGCAAGAGGCTTAGCTGGTTGTGCGGACATGGCCGACTACAAAGCACGCTGCCTTTCCTTTTTGAATGGGAGAAAGGAAGATTTGCCACGTGTTTTCATTCGACTAGAGGTCGCTCACATGCCAAAAGCTGCAGGAAGGTGGAAGTGCTGGCAACTGGACGCATACAAGCGACTGAAGAAATTCTATCTTCGCTGCCTTGGAGTCCTCATCAAATCAGAAGACGCCACTGAATTACTTTTGCACCTCAAGCATGTAATCTTGTTGGCAAGCGCTAACTGTGAGAGTGAGGTAGTAAAGGCAAGCCGCACTGCACTCGGAAATATGATTCGAGGACTTTCTGGAGATGAACTGACTGTCGCAGTTGACTCCGATATTGAAACACAAGATGGTGCTGATGTCGACGCTGACATTTGCTTAGACAGTGGAGCCGATGATCAACACATCGATGCTATAGAAAATGAGCCCCTTTGTCCGAGCATGCAACTGCTCATTAACTCAGTTGTACATGCTGTTAGTGAGGCGACTGAAGACAGCAGTGACTCTGGCAATGAGGGTGATGGTGAGCCTAACCCATATTTTTGTCCCGGGGCAGCCAAGGAGTTTAAAAGAGTTGCGTATGACTTTCCCCTGTGGTCTGCGGTAATGATAGATGGCTTCCGCTCTCCCTATAAAAGGGCGTCAACGGCACCAGTTGAGGGTGACTTCGGGGATCTGAAAAAGAACGTTCTCAGGGGAGTCCAGCTACCGATTCGAGTAGATAAGTTTGTAGCACTTCATCTGAAAGCTATAGAAGGATCGTGCCGCCTTGCCGGTGCACAACAATCTTCTTCTGCTTCTGCTGTGCCAATAGTAGAACAACATTGGGATCTTGAGGATGAAGCTACATCTAATGAATCAGAAGATGAGAATGAAAGTGTCTCTTCAGAAACTTTGCCCAATACGCCTCACACCACTGGGAAATCCACCGAAGATGACTCTTCACACACATCTGAACGTGAGAATGAAAATCCGGACAAAGGTGCCGAACGAAAAAATGACACCACTTCAGGTGACTCGTCAGAGGACAGTGCTGAAGAAAGTGAAGTTGCTCCGTCTGACCTCAGCACCATCGATGCTTGGAAAGGCATAGACAACAACGGCGCGAAGACAGGCAAGTCAAGACATTCTGTGTATCTTATAGACTGCCCAGAAGTTTTCCTGATGATTGAGAGCAATGAACTGTCAATCCCAAAGAAAAGACTCTTAAGAAACGGGAACCTGACAGGATTCATTCTCACAGACTCATTCACCAAGGTGCAGATTTCAAACACGTGTTCCTTTGATGCCTTGGCACAGATGATCGCCCAGGCATGCATCCAGCTTGAATGCTACAGGGAGGTTGTTGATTCTCTGACCGTTCCTGTCTTCCAAACTGCTAAATTGCTAGCGGTCCACGGGGCAGAAAAAGATACTTATGTGTCTCGTGCACGCGCTCTCACAAGAGTTTTGGATCCCGCGGGGCAGCTGAAAACTCCAAAGACAAGATTAAAGACAAGATATATATATATATATATATATATATATATATATATATATATATATATATATATATATATATATATATATATATATATATATAGAGAGAGAGAGAGAGAGAGAGAGAGAGTATACATAAGCGATATATAATCTATACATAAGCACTTTCACCCGGGATAAATTGTATTTTTGGTTACCAGGTGTATTATCTCTAAATTTTATTCATGCCATGACCCACACACACACTTAAATTTTGTTTAGAATGAATATCTACGGTCAGTTACAAGTCGGTAAGTCAGAGTTCATGACATGAATTTCATCATCGTAAACATATACATATTACAAATTTGATTCTTCAGTTGTTTAAAAAAAAAAAAAACGGGCGTGCACGGTCTGAGTTTCAGGTTTGACTTATACCAGGTGTGACTTTGGCCCCGTGACCAGGAAAAGGTACGCAAGCCCGCAACGCAATAGCTCTGTTCCTTTCTCTCTCACGTGCCCGGCCGAGCCAGAAAGAGACGGATCTAGTGTGATGTGGGCTTGCCTATCTTTTTCCTTGTCACGGGGCAAAAAGAAAACCTGGCATTGGAAAACGTGAAATTCGCTTTCCAGCTTTGAATTGAAGAAAAAATTGTGGTGACTCAACACCCGCTGTTTAATGTGTACAAACGTGTACTAACGCTGTTACTGATGATACGACACTTTAAGAGTGCCTACAGACTATTTGTAATTTTTTTGAAAACGTTAAGGTGGCATACCCAACGTCAATTTTAAAACATAGTTAATGACAGGTGTACAAACGCAAATACTAGCTGTACCTACATGTACTGACGATGTACAATTGATTTCAAATGTCAAAACGGGTTCCGCTTATGTGGGTAACGTTCCGTTTACGGACATCCGATCAGTAGTCGTGAAAGTTCATGAATTTGTCAAACTTGAGATGGCTCGACTGAAGGCGACACACAGGAAACGGAACCCTCTCGTGTCAGGGCCGGACTTCCCACTTGAAGTGCCACCCCCAGGACGATAGCACAAAAGAGACGGAACCCTCTCATGTCAGGGCCGGACCTCCCTCTTGAAGCAATTTGCTAACACAAGAAGGGGAGCTGAAAAGAGAGCGTTAGCTGTTACCACAGACGGAAATGCAGCCAACAGGCCAGCCGAGGTTAGACGAATGTCACGTCACCAGGGCGCACAGCTGGGCTACAACAAACCTGACAGTGGAATTACGCACTTAAACAGCACCTCTATTAAAACAATACTCTCCTTGTTAGCTGAGCGGCATCACACATCAGGTCAGGGACAGGTTGGTCAGGGACAGGCTGGGTGAAACTGGAGTGCTGGAGAGCTGACTTGCATTCTCCTCCCACGCAACTCGAAAGAAGACGGAAACATGGGATAGGACAGGACACAGGGACAGGGAATCGTGGAACAAAGAAATTTATTACAATTAGTAATGCAATGGACAAAAAAAAACGAAAAACGCAATCAGAGTACTAAGGACGCCACTGAGCGTTTGAGGCCTGAGGCCAATGCATTGCAACTTGCTGAACAGATTGAGGCCCGTAAGTAAAGGCATGTTGTGGAATGTTGGACACATAATGGGGCACCATTTGAGGGGGTGTTTGGTACACCATTGACGGTGACGGCAGCTGAACTTGTTGAAGCTGCTTGACATGCTGCTCCAATTGCACTACCCTGTATCGATAGCTTTTTAACAGTTTCTCTTGCAGCTTAATCTGCTGTCTTATCTCGGCTACTAAGTCAGATCTAGGCGCGAGCGCCGGCCGTCCTTGATGGGGGCGCCGTTGCTGCTTAGGAAGCTGCTGCTGTTGCCTCTGCTTCTGCTGTTGCTTCTGCTTCGGCTGTTGCTTCTGCTTCGGCTGCTGCTGCTGCTTAGGACGAGGCTGCTGTGGTACTCTGGTCAGACACAATCGAGTACGGTGCTCCCAACCGACTGAACACATGTGTAACTAACGCTCGGGCCACCTCTGGAGCCTGGATCGTCCTCAAAGGAATGGCTTCAGGCCAAGAACTGAAAGCTTCTACTATGACCATTACATGCCGATAACCATCAGGTCGGGACGGCTGTAAAGGCCCTAAGAAGTCAACATGATACCGCCCGAAAAGCATGCCTTCACGAAAGACTTTCATTTGAGCACGTGTTTTGCGAGCCGGTCCTTTGACCTGGGCACAGCGCAAACACGAAGAGACACAATCCTGGACAGTTGTGAACATGTCAGGCCAGTAATAGCGACCCCTTAACAGAGCATAGCACTTGGAAACACCAAAGTGCGAACCAGAACTTGGTCCAGTGTGATAATTAATCACTAAGTTCTTTACTCTGTCAGCGGGAACCACTAACTGCCAGACAATCAGGGAAGGGTCTCCAGAAGGATGTTCGAAACGTCGCTTCAGAACCCCATTTATGATCTGCAAGGATTTAAGGTGGTCCCTGTTGGATCTGACTCCGAGCACGGCTAGAGTCACTTATAAAGTGTATCCGCAAAAGTAGCTTTGGTGATACCCCCTGACAGTTTTTGTTCAGCCATTTTCCGTAGGATAGCGCCACCGTCGTTGTGAATTTTAGAAACATAACCACTTATCTTTCCATGTCGACTACTGGAGTTATTCTCATGCTCCTCCGGTGCAGTGACTGGGCCCCCGCCGCCCTCCCCCGTCCCGTCGTCTCTGTGTCTGAGTCGTAGGCCATAAAGTAATTATGCGGATCCCTATTGATGCAGTGTCAACACAACGAGCCCCTCCCCCTCCCCTTCCCCCTCCCCCCTCCGTTTGACTCCTCCGGGTCTCCGGGCCGGGCACGCACATTAGGCACGGTATTGTTCTCGCAGTAACAGTGTGCTAGTCCATTTTCGAACTTTTTTGGTGCGCGCTCAGACGTGTTCAATGATCCGCTCAACACTTAGAGCACATTTTGACAAAAAGATTGGTTGTCAGCAGAAGCTTGTCGCTCTACCCGTTCGAAACTTACTGTTCATTTTCATTTTGGTAACTTTTACGTGACTTCTACAATGAGCGCGAACACAATTTTGATATCAGAACTAATATGATTTATTTACATACTGTATATGTACATGTGCACAATAATGCATCAGTGTTGGAGCACCATTCGACCAATTTTTGAATAATAAACAATAAAAAATCAATGAAAAAAATAGGAAATCAATAAAAAAAACCATATGAAATCAATAAAACAAAACCATAAAAATATGAAATCAATGAGAAACAATTTAAAAAAAAAAACAGATTAATGAAAAACAACAAAATAGCAAAACAATAAACAAAGAATTTAACTGCATTCAATTTAATTTACAAATTTACATTTCACCATTCAGGCTGCGCTAAGCTGAGCCACGAGAAGTCAACGACCACACTGCAGAGGCGGCGCCGCGCCGCGACACCAGAGGCACACATCACACACACACACACACACACACACACACACACACAGACCGCGGTGGGGCTGGGCTCGTCCCATTCTTCTTCTTCTTCTGTAATTTCTGCTCAAAATAATGAGATCGGCCGTAAGGACAACGACTAATCTGGGCCCGTACTTCTTCTTCTTCTTCTTTTATTTCTCTGCCCAATATACTAATGAGGACAGCCGGAGTGGACTAGACTAAAGGGGCTCGTCTACTTGCTCTTCTTCTTCTTCTTCTCCTTCTTCAATGTCAAATGGCAGTGGCAGCCCAGCCCGTTTCCGCGCCTCGATCACGTGGGGCGGCTCGCGGGGTGGCAGATCTCTCCTCAGCCTGCTGTCGACTATTTCAGGGAGGAGAGAGTCCCAGAAGAATCCGGTCAGGGCCGCTTCCAATTTTTCCCAGTGGGCTGGGTCTCTCTCCAAAGTTTTTGACTTCTCCTAGGCCCGGTCCATCCAGGCTGCCCACGCAGAAGTCTGGCGAGGCGACGAGGTGCGGCCACTTTGGGTGAACGTACGCCCCGTTCTCCACCACCTCGACACCGTAATGCTCGCCGTCCTTCTGCATGGCCAGCTTTTCTGCCACGTGCCCCGCCTGGATGTGGTCCATGTGGCCAATGTCAGTGGGGAGGAAAATGGACTTGACAAGGTTTGCCCGTAACGTCGTGTCCTTCTTTGCTAATATTTCTCCCGCCTTGGAAGCTGGGACCTTGCCGTCTCTAGTTCTGTCCCAATTCTGTTTTCAAACTTCAAATTCTCCCCAGCTTGGTGTCCTCCGCTGTGCGACACTGCCTCTGCAACTCATTCCACCTCCTCTGCATGCCCTCGTGCAAACGCTCGTCCCGCATTTCCGGGTGCTCGGCCAGCTTCTGCTGCGGGTTGGCACCGTAGTTTGCATCGGCAGCCACGTAGCGGCGCTTCCGCGGCACCCACTCGCCGGCTTCCCTAGCCGCTTGGTCCCGCAAGTAGGTGTCGCGGTTGCGTTTGCGCTTGGCCTCACGCCGGGTGAACGAACACCGTCTGCGCCACGGCGCCAGGGGCCACCCCGAACACCGGCTCCCAGCAGCGCAGGTGAAATGCCGGCCCGTGCGCAAACAGCAGCCCGGCGCCCAAGCACCGCATCGAGTACGACGGACCAGTGGAGAAATCAACCCTTTTGCCGCCGGTCAATTTGCTTACCTTTGACATGTAGCCTTCGCACTGGTTCGTCGTCTCGTTGGCCTTCAGCTTGGACTCCACGCTCGTTACAGGCGCCAGGGTGGCCAGCACCATGTCCAGCATCCCCCATTGGAGTCGCCGTCTCCAATGATGTACTTCGCCCAGAGGCCCTCCTCGTAAAGCTGGCATAACCCCTTGACCAGGATTTGTGCCTCCATACCAGTCGACGGCCCCTTGTACGTCGCGTTGCAGTCGTGCTCCCGTGGCTCCTCCTCCCGCTTGGCAGCGACCTGGCACACCCGGCAGTACTTGTTCAGCACTCCGATGTGCAGGATTCTGCCGGTGGCGGCACCGATGACAACGGCCTGGAATCGAATTTAGTAAAAAAAAAATGAGATTTCTGGTCCAGTTCGCTGGCCCCGTTTGCCCCTTGCCCCCCCCCCCCAAAAAAAAAAAAAAACGTAGGGAGCGGGCCGGAGGCGGGGGGGGGGGGGGGGGGTGAAGTAAAATTTCACGCGATTGAGCCCGCGCTCCGGACGTCCCATTGGGCGTCGCACAAGACGGCTGGAATTTGTCTCACATCCCTGGTCAGAAGATCCGGGTTCAAATACTCAAACCTACTCACCACGCCTGATTTGGAGTTGTATCCGTGGCCGTATGTCCGCGTGCACCAACCCCCGTCCAGCTTCACCGCGATGACGGCCTTCCCGTCGACTATCCGCCTATCGCGGCGAGCAGCCTCGAGCTCCAGCCTCACGGCCTCTCGGCGCTCCTTCTCAAATTGCTGTTTCCAGTCCTGTAAATTCGACACAAACGCCATGTGTTATTAGATAAGCCCCCAAACGCGGTCCCAAAACCCACACCTCGGAACTCTCACACAATACTCACATTGCCGAGGGCGCGCTCGCACCTCCTGTAGTACCCCTCGTCCGGCGCGGCCACGTTCAGGACTGCCATGAGCTCCTGAGCCTGGCTGTAGCCGGCGCCGATCGAGGTGGTACCCCAGGCCAGCTGCTTGTTGATGGCCGCCGGAGGCTGGGGGTCGGTGGTCAGCCGCCGCTCCTGTCCGCACTGCTCGCACCTGAACACCAGCGTGCTGAAGAGACCCGTGTTGATTTCTTTGTGCAGCTGCATGTGGCCGCCGGTGCACTGCTTGGAGTGCAGCACGATCTCCCGGTGCTGGCGGAGCACATGCGGCAGGTCAGCGATGTGCCGCCGCATGATTGTACCGAGCCGGTCGCAGTCCCGGTCGTTGTCCGGCTCCACGTGCAGCTGCACGGCCTCGATGTCGGCCTCCTCCGGGTCCCTGCGGAAGGAAAGGGGGTTGGGGTGAGAACAGGCGCGCACCGGCGTGCGCTGACCGCGCGTGCCGCCGACTCGCTCTGCTGCCTACCTGTCGGCCTGCTCTACCTCGTCGTCCAGTCGCCGTCTCTTCCGCGGGGCGCAGGCTGACGGAGTTTGAGTGGGCGCCCTGCAGCAGAAAGGGTTGGATCAGAAATAGTGGCTAAACTGGGTGGGTAGCCAATCAAAATGACAGCGGTATTTGACCCAAAAGTGTGCTCAATCCATTGTGGGTGCGAGTGGCCGGGCTCAAACGCCGCGGTCTTATCAATGACTTACCCAGGGGTGAGGCCCGTGGCTCCCGCGGCCTGCCGGGCGCAGCTGGAGGAGGGCGCCGCCGCCGCAGCCCTTTGACTGCTGTACTTCCGGGTCGGCACTCGCACCGACAGCACGGCCGGGGACACCGCCATGTCCGGCAGCACCCGCGGACTGCGCCGGGGTGAGTCGAACACGTCCGCGACGGCGTTACGTCCCCGCAGCGGGGTGTTGGTCAGGTCCGACAATGCCCGAGGCGGCGCGCCCCCGCGGCCAGGAGAGCTGACCCCCCGCAGCGGGCTCCGAAGGGGCAACGCTAGCCCTGCCGCGACACCCGGGCCCCTTGCGGGCGAGCTGGGCAAGTCCAACACGGCGTCCGCTCCAGGACTCGGTGGGGGCCCAAATTCGACCAGATTATTTTCACTGCAAACATGGTTTCAAGTTCAGTCCGCCTCGAGGCGCAAAACGAGGTGTGGGCGGGTGCGTGTGCTGGCGGTGGCGCACGCAACCGCGCGGAACACATACAACCGTGTTGTCGGCAGGCGGTCACAGCCCCGTAGGAGGCCGCGACGCCCACGCACTTCCGCACCCGACCAGCACCAAACGCACTAAGAAAGGGTGAAATCCACTTACCATTCCATGTCATGGGCCGCTTCTTGTGAATGGTCTTCACCGTTTGTGGTCGCTCTTCTTCGTCTCATACGCCGCGCTCTCGCGGTTGTCTTCTTCCGTCTCACTCCTTTGCACTTCGGCATGACGATTATACACACAGGAACACACACAAAATCACACACTCGCGCGGCCCTCGTTCGGATGAGGCGTTCTGTTCTTCCGTCCGTGATGTGCCTCGAGCAGCAAGTGCTATGTACCAGGTTGTGCTGCCGACTGACGACTGCAGACTGCTGCAGCAGGCCTCGACATGCCGTCCACACTCCTCCAACCTCTGCCCTTTCCTCAGCCCCCATGCACCCACCCACCCTCCCCTCCCCATTTCCCTCCAATCCAGCCAAAACCAGGAAAGGCAAGGAGCATGCTGAGACCAGATGTGGTACAGCACAGCACTCATTCACAGTAAACGGCGGTGCCCTTTGGCCCTTGTAATCCCCATCCCCGAGACAGGTCCCCGTGGCCGTTGATGGCAGGCCGGGCCGGGGTGCAGGCCTAGCCGGCGAAAGTGCGCCAGGCAGGTCCGTTCATCGCAGCGCGCAGCGTCCCTCATTCTTGGGAGCTAAGGGCAGTACGGGGTACCGAAGGAGGGAGTCATAGGGGAGGGGGGGATCCAGATGTTCTCGGTACCAGCCGCCTGATTCCGTACACTGTCTTCGTAGGTCTGTCTCTGTCGCACTCGTGGGGTGCTCCATAAGAGAGCGAGAGAGAGAGAGGGGTCCGAGTTCACAGTGTGCGGAATCAGGCGGCAGAGAATCACATCGAAGGTCTTTCGCCCCCCCCCCCCTCTCCCATTCCCCTGTGCGTTCGACACATATTTTCTGCAGAATTTAGAGAGGAAAAGTCTCTCTCTCTCTCTCTTTCTCTTCTTCTCTCTCTCTCTCTCTCTCTCTCTCTCTCTCTCTCTCTCTCTCTCTCTCTCTCTCTCTCTCTCTCTCTCTCTCTGTTGTGATGGTTGCATATCAGTGCCTAGAAGGGGCCTTGGTGCCCGTCCCCCTTCCTTCCTGGATCCGCACCTCCCCGTCGCTCTCGCTCTCACTCTCGCGCTCAATCACTCTCACTCTCTCCTCGAACTGCCGCACGGAGCGCGCGTGCGATAAGGACGGGACGAGCACTCCACGCCCGCTGTCACCCAGGGTCACCCATCGGTGAGCTCCATGATGGGATTAGGGCAGGTAATGAACAACACATTCGACTCGATGCGGGGCCGAGCGCGCGTCACCGACCAGGTCTCTAATCCATCCGACTGGAAGGATGGCTTTAGTAGGAAATACAGGACCCGGAGGGAGGCAGAGAGAGAGAGAGAGAGAGAGAGAGAGAGAGAGAGAGAGAGAGAGAGAGAGAGAGAGAGAGAGAGAGAGAGAGAGAGAGAGAGAGAGAGAGAGAGAGAGGGAGAGACGAGAGACGAGACAGAGAGAGAGGTGGGAGGGGGGGGGGGGCGGATAGAGAGACAGAGATACAGGCAGACAGACAGACCGACAGATCTTTGTGACCAGTCTGACAGCTTGACTGCATCATGAAATTGGTTGGTTAGAGTATGTTCTGACACCTGTGGACACGATCCGTTTGGCTAATTCCACTGCCCTATGCACCGGATGGCGGCGGCCAGGGCCCAGCCCGGCGCAGCAGCCGTAGCTGGCAGGGGAGGCTGACTCCGGTAACCGGGAAGGAAGGCAAGGTCCTCTTGGGCCGGCCCGGCTGGCACAGACCGGAGCGTCACGGTTATTGCTTTCTTTGTCCTTGTGTTATTGTGTACACAGTTGTAAAGGCCGGCCTCCCCGGCCCATCACACCCGGCGTAGTTCCTACAGACACCACCGCGCCACCTTGCAGCCCCTCATTTCGAGCCCGG